>APFE031384662.1:0-25793 GCA_000404065.3 Pinus taeda | reverse complement strand
TGCACCAGCAATGTCTTCTTCTATTTATTCTTATTTGGATTTGGAGCCTCTCTCAGTGGCATATGCTTTGGCCTAGGTGACCTCGACGTCTTAGGCACTGTTGGACACCTAATCCTCTATGAGTTGGTGTAGAATGTGAATAACAATGAGAGTCCAAGAGACCTTGGGATGTGGAACCCAATGGTCACACGAAGGTACTATAAATGTATATCATTGTCAAATAATAGAAGTACTCTCCTTCTTATCTTTAATATTCTATTACTGCCATGTGTGTATTTCACATGGTATCAAAGCAGATAATCTCCTACCCTGCTCAAGTGTGAGCCACCTGTTTTTGTGGCCTTTGTAAACCAATGCTCTCCTCCTTGTGGATTTTATGCCTTTTTGAGAATTTATTAGAATAGAGGTTTTTACCTCTATCAGCTCTACCGTTCCTCTATTGTGAGAAGACTTGCCCCTGTGACAGCAAAGAGGAATATTGCGAGACCTGTCCTTCTCTAACAATGTAATGCTATAACACTCTTTGTCAGTTTCATGCTCCCACTCAGATCCGTTCCTGCAAACCAATAGAAGTTGTGCACTCTTTCTCCATTCCTCGTTCAAATGTTACCTCTACATTTTAGCTGTGCATTAATTACAAGCCCATACTCTTGGTGCATTTTCTATGATTTTATTTGAAGTCCTAAGAAATGAATTGAAGCAGTTCCTGTGAAAGTCATTTAAGCAAAACATTAAATCTCTGGTCACTTCATTGTAATATATTAATCGTTGGTCATGCTATTTGACTACATTGGAATGGAGCTCTTGGTGAGAAAGGGAGCATCATTGACTAGAAATGGAGTGTTGAGTTTTTGAAGAGCAGTATTGGATGTTGTTTCAAAGTTCTACATTGAATGGTTTGAATTACACATGCATTAGAAACAAATATCTATGGGTGCATTGGGTATATGTATTCATCTCTATGTGTTGAATTTATGATGGATATGGATTAGCATTGATGTTCCTGCAATTTCAAGCTATGGCCATGAGAATCCGATAGCACCAAAGCGACATTCCGTAATTATGTTCAGGTTGAAGGGAATGTTGACAAAAGCACTCTGGCTAGAGTAGATGGTGTAACTATTGCCTTGGAATGCAGGCTCCCCTTGCATTTCAATTGAAGATACTATAACAATTTGCTAATACAAAGATGTTTCGAGTATAAAAAGAAGCCAAAGTCGAGGTAGTAGAAGGTTCTGAAATCCTCAAGCATATGAGTGATACAAGACTTTGAAGGTGAGTGAAATCCATAATCGAACCTCGTGAGCTATGCTAAACAAAGCGGCTTAGCTACAGGACTCCCTCTTTGTGCTTGGAATGAGCTTGGAAACTCCCAATCTTCTTCGGTTTACATGAATTGCCATTTTTGGAAAAGATTTAATGGAGAATGCACAAAGCCAAAAGGTCATTCTAGGAGGTCAAGTATGAAAACTAGATGTCCTTATACGGATTCAGCATCCTTGTAACTGCAGAAATTCTGAGAACTTCTATCTTTTAGGTTATAGCAGCAGCAAAAGTGGACATGCAAGAGCTATATTGTTCAATTATTGTTCGAGACAACACCAGTCTTATGCCATCGCTTGGCTTTAAAGATGCATGATAGCTTTAATCGAATTATCGTGGAGGGTTTAATGGTCATCAAACAAGATTTAAACCTTTGTCGAGTAAAAATGAACTAAGTTGTTGTGATATCTATAAAGAATCTAGAAATAATAGTTGTGAGAAATTAAGTAATGCTTGATCCAAAAAGTTCACGTTATTTATTTCTAAGATTCATAGAGATGCACTCCTTAATATGCTGCATTTTTTCCATTTTAAGTTTCAACATGGTTATTTGTTTTTAAGTGGAAGATTGGACACCTCCAGCTTGACAAAAAATAATGCGTCTTTCTCCGCTTTTAGCTTTCTGAGGTCTCTTTCAAGCTCTATGACCTCTTCTGTTAGAGAAGTGCATTCCTCCTATAGCGTCAAGTGATCATGCCTCAGAGCTCGACACTAGTCCTCTAATTTTGTGAGTGCAAAACATTCTAGATGACCACTTGATAGAGAACTGGAGTAGGTTTCATAAAATTCTCTCCAAGATCTCGCACTTTCCATATAATCCGCACATAGCATAAAGATTCCTTTCAGATGTTTGGATTTCTATTGTGAAGAAGTTTCTCAACTTCAGGGGTAAGGTCACGAGCCATTTCAGCTGAGCATATGTTTCCCAATGCACAAAGTGCAAGCCTACTACACATTGATTCATGTGATTCAAGTCGTGTTTGAGAGAATTAGTAACCAGCATAAGCACTTCTTGTCTTTCATCAAGAAGTAACATGAGGCCAAGATATCCTATGTGTTTCTTAGGAAAGCCAACAGATGCAATAGACTTCAGGCATTCCATTTGCCCAAAATGCATTGGATAACCAAGCATTAGAATTGAAACTTGAATTCAATGATTTCGTAGGAAATATACAACTATTAAAAAACCTGGAACTGCCTAGGGTATTGGTGCATTGGCATGATAATTTTAATGTTGAGCATTGAGCATTGCATAAGGAAATCCCCTTGGTGTTGTATTATTAAAAATTGAGTAGGGGCGGTTGAAATTCCACGGCTTGGAATTGTTGTATGCTGCTTTGAATATGTTGAAGGCTTGCATATTCTATTGTGGTTTTGAGTTGATTATATATATCGGCGACTTGGTTTATTTATATATGGCTTGAGATCAAGAATCTATATTTGTGAAACTCACCTTATATTTTCAATGAAAATGGCTAGAATCAATGAAGTATTAGAGTTCCTAAAAACTCCGATATTTTCTACTACTCATGATACATTCAAAGTCAGCAAAGTTTCTCTCACAGACATTCAGGTCTATCTACAAAATGCACAAGAGAAAATTGACCTTTTGCATCTTGAATCTTAGCTATAATGAGCAGAATTACAACAATGGAGTCGTCATTATGAACCTGTTTCTGTTCAAAACAATGAAGCAGACTCCCATAAACAACAAGTTAATAATGTTACAAATTCAAATCCAGTGTCCAATGAAGCACCAAAGTCACATACAGATGCAGAAGTTTAGTTTTCACTTCCCAAGTCAGTCATCAGACCTTGGGAAGAGCTTGTCCATAACAAGCACAGAATAGGTCTTGGATATGGAAAGGACATGTCCTTTCACATTTTAGACTACTCAAAGCCCATTCAGTTTCACAGTGCTGTATTCCTTCATGACAGTTCACCTCCAGCTTCTGCCCCTCCTCCACAACAACAGACTGTGAAATGCCAATACTGTGACCGAGTTGGCCATCTAAAATATCGTTGTTTTGATCTTCATCCATGTAAGCACTGTCATAAAACAAATCACTCTTCAAACACATATGCTTCAGAAACAAACCTCCTACAAGAACAAAGATTCATCTTGGATGGATCGCTTCTTGGTAATGGGCATCAACGACCAAGAAGATATTTTAGTCATATGTTAGAACTTGTTCTAGAGTATTGAAAAGTCTTGTAGTTGAGTTTTCTCCATCATCTCACCTTGTATCTGACAGGGGGAAATGATGGTCATCTACAAGCTTCAAAGCCACATCAAGCGAGCCTGAGCCATAACCTGCCATACCAGATTCAGAGTTGTGTCTAGAGACAAAGATGCCCTTGAGCATGCCTTCAGTCCGTGATACCTCCTCAAAGAATTGGGGACACTTCCTCTAGGAGAAGACTTCAACTTCTTGCCAGTTTTGGAAGAGTTCCAAGAATTGCATTAATCATTACAGAGTTGTTGGTCATCCTTAAACCATCACAGGTTGAGACCTCCCTTTTCAGGTTGAGGTTCTCCCTTTTATGCGGGGTGAGACCTCCCTTTCATGGTTGAAGGTTTCCCTCTTCAAAACATTAGGAGCACTTCCTCTAGTAGATGACCTCAGCTTCATGCCAAAATTGAAAGAGTTCTGGGAACTACACTAAGCGTTCCAGTGTTGGTGGTCATCCTTAAAGCATCACCCTTTATACCAACATTTCAGACAACACATTTAGCCTAGTGCTACCATGTTTTTTTCACATTTTGTATTACAAATCTCTTCTTGGACTCATACATACCCCTTCGGATTAAGGGGGGGAATGTTGGACACCTAATCCTTTATGAGTTGGTGTAGAATGTGAACAACCATGAGAGTCCAAGAGACCTTGGGATGTTGAACCCAACAAACACATGAATGTACTATAAATGTATATCATTGTCAAATAATAGAAGTACTCTCCTGCTTATCTTTAATATTTTGTTGCTGCCCTGTGTGTGTTTAACAGGAACTACTGCAGGAACCTTCATACTCATGAACTCAGGGGCAACTTCCTCAGAGGCGACAACACCCCCAGTACTAGTGGTCTCAGCCAGTGCAGACATGATGTTGTTAATGAAGTTTCAATCAGACTCAGACATAGGGCTTGCATGCAAATTCTTAAAGACCTCACACAATAGACAACAACACTAAGAAATTCTTAGAATGAAAAGTGTTTCTCGTTGGATGACCATATGTAATTTATAGGAAATTTTGAATTCAAATTCGATTGTTCCCCCCAAAATCCATCCATTAATGCGAGATTGGTAGCATATTTCCAAATATTTCACATTTTATTTCGGCCTTAAATGCCTTAAATGTTGGTTCCCTGCTCCTCTTAACCATCTTCTAGTAGTAAAATCATGAATAGTGATAGTAACGTTCACTTTTTTGCTACACTATGTGGTCTATCGTCCTATAGTGAAACTCCCTTCGTGCGTCTGATGATATTGTGACACCCTTCTAGTCTGCATACCCCTCATTGCATAGCTCTACAAGATGGGAAATGTAGTTTATAGTCCCATGCCTCCTGACAGCTGCCTAGAGCACTAAGACTATGCTACCGTCATATAGTCATTTGGCTGGATCCCTGGTGTATGGCCTCAATCAGCTGCTATTTACCTTTCTGGGAAATGGATGTCCATTCAATTTCACAAGCTGAACTGCTCCACCATCGGTAATCTCCTTGATCACATATGGCCCCAGCCAATGCATCTGAACTTTTCCTGGAAATTTATCAAAATTGTTGTCATATAATAAAACTAAATCGTTTACCTTGAAGGTGCACAGTTTGATGTGTCGAATGTGCCATGCATTTTCGTGCTCCTTCTGAACTTGTTAATGGAATCTAGCTAAGAATCTATCTTCCTCTAGCTCTTTCATCTACGCGATATGCTCTTATAAGGCTCTACTATTTTCCATTCCTGTGAACATCACTATGCGTAGACTAGGCATAATGTATTCCACCAGCATCACTGCTTCTATGCCATAGACACTTGTGAATTCAGAGGAAGCTCATCCATCCTCGATGGCCTACCCATCCTCTGACATGCATTGCATGACCTACAATATTCTTTCGAATCCTTGTGTAATGTTGGCCACCACAACCCAACGTGTAAGATATTCTACGTTGTTGCCTTTCTTGCATAATGGCCTCCTTCAACTCCTCCATGAGCTTCAATGAGGATACGGATACATTCAAAATTAGGCACATATCGTTGCAAAATCTCATTCGATCCCATTTTATATAAGTGACCTACAATAACAGAAAAATATCCCGTCCACACCACCAATTCCTTCTTTTGTTGACTAGTGTACTCCCCTGGAGCTGTTCCTGTAGTCAGGAAATGGATGATGTCTACAAAATTACTGTCTCCCATGCACATCACAAAGAGCTATGCGTCAAGAAATCCTTCTAAATTAGTTGGCTCCTCACCTGTTTCAATGTGCGACAGATGATCCGGTCCTACATTCAATTGCCCTGGATTCACAATGGATTTGAAATCATACTTCTAAAACAACAGTAGCCATCTGCATATCCTCCCCCCCCCAACACAGGCTTGTTGACCAGGTAATTTAATGAAGAATGGTCTGTGTACATCTTAAAGTGTTTTCCTAGAAAGTAATGCCTGAACTTCTGGAGCACGTACACCATAGCAAACCCTTTACGCTCCGTCGTTGAATAGTTTTTCAACCTTCACAACTTCCTGCTTGCAAATGTTATTAGGTGATCCAATTCTCCTTCACCAGACGGTGTTAGTACTACTCCCAACACAATACATGATGCATCCACATGCACATGAAATTCCTTCTTCCAATTCGGGAAGACTAGGATCGACGCGGTGATCATCTTTTATTTTAATACATGCAAGCTCCACTAACATTATTCATTTCAATATAATGTAGTGTCCTTATTCAACAAATTTTCCATTGATGTGGTAATTTGGGCATAAATCTTAATGAACTTTTGATAGTAACCAATATGACCTAGTGTTGTGTGCAGTTGTTTAACACTCCTTGGTGCCTCCAAATTGATTATAACTTCGATCTTATCTGGGTCCACCATTAATCCTTATTTACAAACTACATGACCTAGCAAGATTCCAAAAGGGACACAAAATAAACACTTCTTCAAGTTTAGTGTGACCTAATACCTTTAGCATGTATCCAACATCAAGAGAAAACTAGCTACATGGCGCTTTACCAGCCCAAACACTGTCCAATCGTCAAAGTATACCTCCAAAAACTTGTGAATGAACTCTTTGAACGCTGCAATGAATATGCGTGAAAATATTTTTGACACATTCTTTAGTCCAACAGGCATTACAATATACTAAAAACATCCCCACTCAGTTACGAAGGTCATCTTACTCATATCTTTCGGCATGATCTTGATATGATGGTACCCCGAGAACCCATAAGTGAATGAATATTCTTCATATCCTCCTACATTATCAAGCACTTCATTAGTGAACAAAGTTGGAAAAGGATCATGCACAAAAGCATCATTCATCTTCCTTATATCAATGCAGATCCTTATTTCATCCTTCTGCTTCTTTTCTTGAACTACCATAGGACTTACCCAATCAGACTCCTCCACTGGTTCAATGATTCTTGCTGCCAACATTTTTTCCAACTCTAATAAGACCTTTTCCTTGACTTAGGATTGAGGCGATATGGCCTCTATTTCATAGGCTTCACATCTGGTTTCAATGTTATCTTCATCACTCCTAAATCGACTAGATCCCCTTCAAGTCTAAAAACTTTGTAGGGAACAAATCCTGGTATTTGCAAAGCAACTCAGTGACATTATCCACCATAGCATCATCCCAGTAGTCCCCTATCTTCACAAACTTTGGCTCTACCTCTGTTCCAATTGTTGGTTTGTGTTATATTCTTTCCACGACTAGCCCACATAGTTAACTGGGGGTTAGAAGGGGGGCGGAGCCCTCCCTTCACTGCACCGATTGCATAGTGGAGGGAGTCACAGGGGGTTTGAGGGGTGCAAGTAACCCCATTCTATTGGGTTCGGGGCAACGCCTTAGAAAATTTTGTTTTTGGACCCTATATTAGGTTGGGTGGACCTACTACCAGTTTTGTGCATGATTTTTTGCACATGGTTTTGGATGCGATGGTTTTCGGTCCATGATTTTAGACGCAGTGGTTTTGGTTGATGGTATTGGATGCTTTGGCATGTATAAATATGTATTGTAAAATTGAAAGGAACATAATAAAAAATAAACCTGGTAGTCCCGATTTTGGGATCTAGGGGAAAATCTCTGTGTATATGTGTTTTATGTGTTATGCTCTCGCATTGTTTATTTTCTATGTTTTAGAATTCGTATGCAGGTTATTTCTGTACAGGGTTAAAAACTACATTTGGTATCAAAGTTGTTTTGGCTTCAAGGGGATGGCTTTGTTGCTGAGGGGTTTTTCTCGAGCCTGTAGTAGACCCTATTTTGAGGGAGATCTGCGAGATCGATTCTGGTGGGGAAAGAAGATGGCGAGTAGTAGAAAGATAGAGATCAAGAAATTTAATGGTTAGAGTTTTGAGTTTTTAAAACTCAAGATGGAGGATCTTTTGGTGGATAAAGATCAGTGGATCGTGGTAGATCTAGGTACTAAACCAATGGGAGTGTTTGATGAAGAATGGAAGAAGTTAGATTAGAAGGAAAAGTGCACAATATGATTGTGTGTCTTAGATTCAGTATTGCTGAATGTATCAGGGGAAGCTATGACTAAGGCTTTGTGGGACAAGTTAGGGAATTTTTACCAATCTAAGTCTCTTGTGAATAAACTGTTCCTACAGAAAAAGTTGTATAACCTGAGGATGAAAGATGGAGACTTGGTGACAGAGCATCTGAATGCATTTAATACTGTGGTAAGTAAGTTATTATCTATTGATATTAAAATTTCAGATGAAGATAAGTGCATTAGTTTGTTGTGTTCTCTACCAGATTCATGGGATAGTCTGGTTATTGCAATAGGTAGCAATACAACTACCTTGTAGTTTGATGAAATAGTCTCATTCTTGCTGATGGAGGTAATGAGACGGAAAAATATGGAGAACCAGAATGGTGATGCCTTGTCTGTATGAGGACAGTCCCAGAAAAAAAAAACAAAAATAATTCATTGATTGGGAGATCTAATTCTAGAGGGAGATCTAAATCTCCAGGAAAACTTGTTAAGGTGGTGTGCTAGAAATGTGGAAAGGAAGGGCACTACAAAAGGGCTTGTAAATCTAAAGCTCTTGATAAAGGAAAGGGATTTGATGATGCTCCTTCTGCAGAGGTGAAAACCACCTCAGATGAAGGTGGGGATGTGTACTTGTCTTCTTCAAGTACACATGTAGATCATGAGGCATGGTTCATTGACTCAGGTGCATCCTTTCACTTCACTCCCCATAGAGAGTGGTTCTGCAAGTATGAGAAATATGATGGTGGTGTTGTCTTCTTGGGGGATGAAAGGAAGGCTAGAATCTTTGGTCGTGGAAAAGTAAAGTTGAAGTTGCAAGGTGGAAGGGTTATAACACTTCTAGGTGTTTTTCATATTTCTACATTAGCCAAAAATCTGATTTCTGTAAGAAAGCTAGATGATGCACGTGTAAAAACAGTGTTAGAGAAGGATACGTGCAAGATGGTTCAGGGGACACTGTTATTGATGCGGGGAGTTCGAATTGGAACTCTGTACAAGCTACAAGGTAGCACTATTGTTGATGGGTTCAATAGTTCCATGGTTCTTGAAAGTGGAGCAGAAAATCTAGTGGTCCCTAGAGAGAAGACCATGTTGTGCCATCAAAGGCTTGGACATATTAGAGAGAAGGGCCTTCGAATACTTCATGGTAAAGGTATGGTATAAGGCATGAGTAATAGCTCTCTGGATTTTTATTTTTATGAAAATTATGTATATGGGAAGCATAATCGAGTGAGTTTCCCCTCTGGTGGTAAGAGGGTAAAACATATATTAGAGCTTGTGCACAGTGGTGTGTTTGGACCTATGAAGGTTCCATCACTGGGTAAGTTTGTGTACTATGTATCATTTATAGATAAATTCTCAAGGAATACATGGATATATTTCCTTAGCAATAAATATGAAGTCTTTAATAAGTTTAAAGAATTTAAGGCTCTGGTGGAAAACCAGATAGAGAAGAAGATAAAGGTGCTGAGGACAGATAACAGTGGAGAGTTTTGTAGTAATGAATTTGAAGAATTCTATAAGAAGTGTGGTATAGCACGACAAAAGACTAATCCATATACACCTCATAAAAATGGAGTTGTAGAAAGAATGAACAAGACGTTGATGGAAAGGGCAAGAAGCATGCTCAGTGGTGCTGGGTTAGGATGGGAATTCTGGTCAGAGGCAGTGGAGACATCATGTTACCTGGTCAACAGATCACCTTCATCAACGTTGGAGGATAAGACTCCACAAGAGGTGTGGACTAGTAAGAAACCCTCTCTTTCACATCTGAGGGTATTTGGATGTCACGCATATGTACATGTTCCAAAGGAGAAATGAACCAAATTGGATAGTAAATCTGGAAAGTGCATCTTTATTGGGTATAGGGATGGTTTGAAGGGTTATAAGCTTAGGAACCTAGTAACAAGGAAGGTTGTGTATAGCTGAGACATGGTGTTCAAAGAGATGAAAGATGTTATTAAACATGAAGTCCAATCAAAGGAACCTGAGAAGATAGAGTTTGAGCTATAGGAGAAAGAATCAGACTCTATAGCAGAGGAGGAATCAGAATATGAAGAACCACAAACTCCGGGTGTGATAAGATCAGTTTGAGAAAGAAGGCATCCAAAAAGATATAGTCCATCTGCTTTCTATTCAAATTTTTCTTTATCTATTACTGATGATGATCCCAAAACTGTGAAGGAAGCAGTAGATTTAGAGGACAAAAATCTCTGGAAAGAGGCCATGGTTAATAAAATGGCATATTTGCAAAAAATGAGGCTTGGGATCTAGTGGAGTTTCCAACTGGAAGGAAACCCATTTAAAACAAATGGGTGTTCAAGAAGAAGACAAATGCAGAAGGAAAGGTGGAGAAATACAAATCTCAGTTGGTAGCAAAAGGTTATTCCCAGGTGTCAGGAATTGATTTTGGTGATAGTTTTTCTCCTGTTGCCAAGGTAGCTTCTATTAGATTACTTTTATCTATTGCTACTGATTTTAATTTTTAGGTAGAACAGATGGATTAAAGACAACATTTCTTCATGGGGATTTGGAAGAGGAGATCTACATGAAGCAACCTGAAGGGTTTGCGGTGAAGGGTAAGAAAGAACTAGTATGCAAGTTAAAGAAGTGTCTGTATGGGTTAAAACAATCACCAAGGATGTGGTATCAGAAATTTGATACATTTATATGGGGACTTAGCTTCACCAGAAGAAAAGGAGATCATTGTGTGTATTTTAAATTAATTGGTGACCGTGTTATTCATCTGGTCTTGTATGTGGATGATATGTTGTTGGTTGGAAATGACAAAGAAATTATCCAAGATTTGAAGACCCAATTGTCCTCCAAATTCGACATGAAAGATCTTGGTGCTGCAAACTATATTTTGGGCATGGAAATTAAAAGAGACCGGGAAAAGAGGAAGCTCTGGTTAAACTAGAGGAAGTATGTCAAGACAATATTGCAGAGGTTTAATATGTAGGATAGTAAACTGGTGAAGGTCCCTATTCGTGTAGGTGTAAAGTTATCTGCTAAACATTGTCCCATGACACAAGAAGAGGAAGAGGATATGTCCCATGTTCCATATGCAAGTGCAGTCGGTAGCCTAATGTATGTGATGGTCTATACTAGAACAGAAATTGCACATGCAGTAGGAGTATTGAGTAGGTTCATGTCAAAACTAGGGAAGGAGCACTGAACAATAGTGAAGCGGGTTTTCAGGTATTTGCATGGCACTAGTGATTATGGTTTGTGCTATCAAGGAAGACCAGGATTGGACATAGTGTTGGATATCCGTGGCTTTGTTGATGCTACTATGCTAGAGATCTGGATCAGAGAAGATCTACAATTGGGTATGTGTTTAACCTATTTGGAGGTGCAATCAGTTGGATGAGTAAGAAACAATCTATAGTGGCACTATCAACTCCAAAGGTAGAATACATGGTAGCCACTCATGAAAGCAAGGAAGTAGTTTTGTTGCAGAGATTGTGTTCAAATATGGGGTTAGTACATGGAGCTATAAGGATAGACTGTGACAGCCAAAGTGCAATTTTCTTGGCAAAGAACCCTGCATATCATTCAAAGACAAAGCACATTGATGTTCAATATCACTTTGTGAGGGATATGATAGGAGACAAAAAGGTGTTGCTGGTAAAGGTGGACACTTTGAAGAATATTGCATATGCATTAACAAAATTTGTAAGCTCCGAGAAGTTCTCTTGGTGTAGAGAAACAATGGGTGTTGCAGGGTTGGAAAAATGATTAAGCTCTCTTGTGGCACCCTGTGGAAAGAAAAAAACAAGTGGGAGAATGTTGGGTTGTGTTATATTCTTTCCATGACTAGCCCACGTAGTTAATTGAGGGTTTAGAAGGGGGTGGAGCCCCCCCTTTTTTGCGCCGATTGCATAATGAAGGGAGTCAGAGGGGGATTGAGGGTTGCAGGTAACCCCACTCTATGGGGTCTAGGGCAGTGCCCCTAAAAAAATTATTTTTGGACCCTATATTAGGTTGGGCGGACCTATTTTCACCCCAAGAAACACTCCTAGGTTGTATCTGAGAGATGCTCGGGAACATTACAAACTCAACTTAATGTTGGAAATGGATGAATGGAAGAAATGATGCTTGTTCAAGCCAGATAACCACTCCTACTTTGCTTGACTCCAGACATGCATGAACACCCCCAGACTACAAGGATTTAGACCACTAATTACTCACAGTTTAGGGATTGGGTGAATATGGAGAATAATGACCACACCAAAAGATGCACAAGACCATGTGATGGTCGGCTGCAACCAGTAAAGAGGTCTGTAAATCTATTTCCTAATGCATAGACAGGATGACAGCTCTTTGTCACTAGGTAAACAGAAACCCGAATAACACATTCACTCATACAAACAAGATTTTAACACAGAGGTAGGATGACATCTCCTCTAATGCTAAATATCAAGACTTCATGAAAACTACATAACAGGCACAACCTAGAACATAATAGAAGTGAAAAGTGAGCATTAACAGCAAAAGAAGCTTGTATTAGTTGAAAATGAAGACGAGATGCTGCAAGTATCAAAGAAGTTACAGTCTCCAAAAGTTGAACCTTACATCAAAATAACAACCATCAACCCTGATTACATCTGTTTTCAGGGTATATATAGAGTTTCATTACAAAGATATTCTACTATTCTAGGTGTGGAGGGGTCATAATTGACCACCAACTACTTTAACTGTCTGATAAAGTCTTTGCTGCAGTTTTCTTGCTTTAATGAATGGATTTGATGTTCTCTGGTGCTTTGTTGTACTTCTGGAGCAGGTGGAGTGTTGTATGAATGAATTTCCATAATTGTTGAATGCATTTAACTGCTCAAGACTTGTCCTTTCTTTCTCGGCCATCCTTCCTTTTGAATGTAGTTGTTGAGAAGTAACTACACAGAGTACTAAACACTGGCCACCTTCGTCCTTCATGGGTGTGGAATGGTTGAGTACGAGAGGACTGCATGGTGGACGTATGAGTAGGACGGGGGATGGATATCAACCGTTGGATCATGCAGATGGATGACAGATATGGCTCAATGGGAGGTGTCAGGAGGAAACGGGAGCAGAAAATTGTGAGCCCTTGGATCTCGGGCGGACATATCTAATAGTCATCAGGCAGAAGAGATGTGCAGAGGTTAACGAGCGGGGACTACGGTTTTGGCGGTAAGCGGTATTGATCGCACTGCTTTTGGAGGGTGAGTAGTAATCGTACGAGGGCTTGCGATCATAATCATCGTGCGACGCATGGCAGACGGGACGTGACGAAAACCACTTTGATTGCGAGTTAACGTGCGGTTGATTTGCGAGAGTGGGAGGAGCGAATGTTGTCCGATCGCAATGGATTTGATCGGACGGCGCAGATTTGATTGCAAGGGTTTTCAACTGACGTGACACAGAAACGTTGGATTGGGGGTGAAAAGTCAATGATTGAGAACTCAGGCAAAGGGTTCGAAGGCGCGTGGCTGTGTGAACACGGTCACATGAGGGTTTGGGCTTTGTTCTTGGGCTTAAGAGTGAGGGTACTTTACTATGATTTTTTAACTGAAGAGCATGAGAAATGGAGATCAGAGGAGGGCAAGGGAGATAGAAGAGGAGAGGGGGATAACCACCATAAATCTTTCTTTGAGCATGACCGAGGACCTAAATTGCCTTCAGCCTTTGATGATCAATGTTATATAGCAAAGCTAACACTGCCTCCTTCTGGGGATGAGATCCTCCCTATGAGGTCTCAAGAAGCTGCAGATCAATGTCTTCCCTGTGAAAAACAAATCAGCAAAATTTCTTGGTGTTCCATTGGGCATGTGTTGGAAATACTGAGAGGGGGGGTGAATGAGTATTTCTTTTTCCCACTATTTTTTTACCATTTAAAACATATATATTCAGAACATAAGATGAACAGCAAGAATAAATGCTTTTATTAATATAAATTGTGCAGTAAAATAGATACAATATATATATGGTTACAATCAGTTGCCAAGCTCCAACTTGGACTTTGGTGAGGCTCCAACCTCCAGAGCACCAACTCTATTTCGCCAAGACACCAATCTTGGACATAGGAGCACAAAATCCCAAGGACTTCAATCCTTCCTACTTCTGAGGCATCAACCCCAAGGACTCCAATCCTACTTACTTCTGAGGAACCAGCCCAAGAACTCCAATCCTTCTCACTTCTGAGGCACCAGCCCCAAAGACTCCAATCCAATCTTGTCAAGACACTTATGGTAATAATATTCTGCTCTCAGAAATCTTCTCTACTAAGTTCTGTCTATTTACAACTTCACTTTAGTCTCCATGCTACAGCATCAATGAAAACCAATCTTCTTATGGAGAAGTCTTTACAACTCTCCATACTGTCCACAGAGAGTCTCCAATAGTATTTGTGCTCTCTGATAATGTCTTCACACAACTTTAGTCAGTCTACTGTTAGCTACACTAAACTCTATATAAAGAACAACTTTCTGTTCAAGCTTATGTTCTCATTTTCACAGTGAATGCTTCAGCATGATTATTTCTCTGCTGGCTATTTCTCCCCTTCGACTACCTACTGTCCTGTTGGTCCTTCATCCCTCTTTCTGTTCTGCTGCACGCTCTTTCTGTTCTGTTGGACCCTCACATAGCCTCTATTTCCTCCAACGTATTTCAACAACGTTCAACAGCTATAGCAGCCTTCACCAGCGTTCACCAGCAACTTCATACAACGCTTAACCATCTTTACTGCTTCTGCTACCATACATTCTGGTTCTTCACAACCACAACAGCCACAAAAAAAGTTCTCTGTTTTTTCTGTTTTATACATTATCATGCCTTTTTCTATTCATTTTCACTTACTCAATGGCTCTTTGGCTTCCTCCTCGCTCGCTTGAGCTTTGGCTTCCTCAACACTCGCTCGACCTTCTGGCTTCCCTCCTCCATTTTCTTTAGCTCCCTCATGTTTACCTTTGATTGATGTGCTAAAAATATAATGTCATCGCGGAGAAATTGGTCTTTTAGCAACGCCAAAATTGGTGTATCGACAACCTTTTTCCAAGTACCGGTGTTTTAGCAACGGAGAATTGGTGTTTCAGCAACTTTTCTCCAACTTTTTTCAACATGTTCAACAACTATTAAAGCATGCATACATGGGTTTTACAAGCCTGATAACATAACTGGATATATCTATATGAGTTCTGCCCCCAATGGCTCCTGATAACTCTATTTGCTTCCTCTGTGGCTCTGATGGCTCCCGATAGTGCAGTTGCATGCATACATGTGATTTCTGCTCCGGTAGTTGTTAAATGCATGCGTATAAGATCTTTGATCGCTCTATTTCTATGTTTCCTCTGTTTTTTCCGTGTGCTCCTCTTCATTGGCATATATATATGACATATACATATATATGGCTTCCCTAGTTGTTTGCGTCTTTTGTTGCTCTGATAGCTCTGTGTGTTGCCTCCCATGGCTCTATTCTTCTTTGGCATATATATGTGTGTGTGGCTCCTCTTGCTTTGATATGCCTCCTTACGCTGATATGTCTGTTTCTGCATATATATATATATGGCTCCTCCTGCAGCTTCTTTTAGTCCAATGTGGCTCCTTTGGCTTGGTAGTGTCTTTCAAAGACCTCCTTGCAAATATAAATGCCTCTCTTGCTCTGATATCCTGTAATATGCTTTGATATGCCTCCTTAGGTAAATCCTCTTTGCTTATGGCTTGGCTATCCTGATGGCCTTGCTCCTGTCTCTTCATGAATCTACTCTACATACCCTTGGATTCATGCCATCCTCTAGTATCGAGAATATTGCCATATTGACATCAATGACAACCTAGGTCAACAATCTCCCCCTTTGTTATTGATGGCAATATTCTTCTTCTCTCCCCCTTTGACATCAATGGCAAAGGAGTGCTCTAGGACTCCCCCTATCAAACTGCTTCTGTTCTTCCTGAATGGTAGATCTTCATGGGTCTGTGACTCCCCCTGTCATAGTTCTCTTCTTCTTTTTACTCAAGATAGAAGGATTGATATTTTATCATCAATTTGCACATTATTCCCTCTTCATGTCTCAGAACTACTTCATCATGGCTTCAACAATGCTTAAGAATGCTGTACTTTAATGCTTTCATTTAGATTGCAAACGGCCATACACCAAGTGTCCAAGTCCAGGATTTTTATGCTTCAATCCATATTGCTATCTCCATAGGTAACATTGAGAGGCCTTCATAGTCCGAATCAAGAGAAACTGCCCCTGAGATTGTCTTTCTTGCTATCTTTCTCTAGATCTGAGTTCCTTTGTGTCTATGTGCTTCCCCTTAAGTTACTGCCATCTAGTATTGTATTTGGACAAAAATGTGAGGGGTTGTGCCTTACCATTGCTATATTTCTTAAGTGATTTGTATCAGCTTAAGTTATGCTTGATTGCACAACATTCTCCTTCCTATGAGTCATCTTTTCCTTGTGTTCTTGTACATATACCTGCAGATTCAGATATCGAATCTGTGACTGTCTTTTAAATACAATTTCTGATTTTCATCTTTTGCAATGCTTCAGTTTGTTATATGCTGCCAGCTACTCTTACTTCAGACGCCATTCTAGATGTATTTGTTTGTATGAAGACTACCTCTATCAGTGTCTAGAATTTATTTGTTCTCACATTTAATTCCCGAGTTAATACATAAACTTCTATGATAATAGCACCATGGTTGTTTGCCCTATTTCTTTAACAACAATCCAAAGAATGGTTATAGGATCATATGCTTCAATGGAGTGCTCCTAAGACATGATATTCATAAAGGAACGATTGTTAATATAGCTCAACAAGGATTTCATCAGGAACCTTTTCACTAATAGCTTCTGCAATAGTGATCAAGACTTACAGGCTCCCCCTAACTGTATGCATCATCTCCTTTTGGTAGAGTCTTCTCATAAAATGCTTATATTATCAAAATTTAGGCCAATGACATATGGTGTTGGCTAGAGAGCTCAAGGGACTCTCGGATTGTATTTCATTCCTTATCCATACTTGTGTAACTTTCTTCTTTTGCATGGTTCTAGCTTGTGTAAGAGCCCATGTTAAGTTACAATCATGTGCCATATGCCCAATGTTATGACACTTGAAGCATTCTACATTGTTCATGAATAAGAATTCATGATTTCTTCCAGCAAAATTGTTTCTTGTAGATTGTTGGGGAATATAATACCTATCTCTATAGAGTGGTTGGGCACCATAACATTTATCTTTATGATATGCTTTACAGTCTTTTGCCATGTGACCAAAGTTTGAACAAGAATAACAATAACCAAAAAATGAACTTTGGTACTTGAGCGATGGAGGTTTCCTTGATGTACTTCTTAAGCCTTTTTGCCTTGAGATCCTTTGATGATAACCATTGCCTCTTGCATCTTTGACATCATCTACTTTTCTTCTTGGAGTTGGATTTCTTCTTGGAGCAGGATTTCTTCTATTGTAGCCTTGATTTTTCTCCTTGACTTTGCTGGAACTGGGAGCATCACCATTTCTTTCTTTCTTCTTCACATCTCTTTTGTTTGAAGCATTTTCATTCTTGTTTGAGGATTCACCTGCATACCCAAGACCTGATTTATCAGATGGACATTTGTGATAGCTGAGCATGTCATCCAAGGCTTGAGCGCTCTTCAAGATTTTGTTCATCCCTTCAACCTTTATTCTGAGGAAGACAACCTCTTCTTCCAATCTTTCACACTCATTATTCTTCTTGGCAAGTTGTTTCTCAATTTCTTCCTTGCTTCGAGTAGCTTCATCTTCTTCTATTTTAAGGGAGATGATATTTGACTTCATTTTGAAGATTTCTTCCTTCTTTTCTTGACTTCTTTCCATTCTCTTCTTAGCACATTGTGCCTATTTCTCGGCTTCTTGTAATTGAGACTTAAGGGAGGAGACCTCTACCTTGTACTGACCAATCTCTTCTTTAAGTTTTTTCAAGCTCTTGTGCCTTTGTTCAAGTTGGCTTGACAAGATATCTTCCTGCTTCTTTGCTTTTTCCAATTGATTTTTCATGGATATGACTTCTTCATGATGCTTTCTTTTGCTTTGATGAAATTCCTTCTTAAGCTTGGCAAGCTCTTCATCCCTTTCTTGTACTTGAAGCTTGATAAGGTCAACTTTCTTCCTTGTTTGATCTTGGTCACCAACTGGAGCTATCTTCTTAAGTGCCTCATTTTCCTTTTTCAAATTGTTAATCTCTTCCATGGTAGTCATAAGTTGAGCGAGGAGTTCTTCTACAAAGTCTTTTTCATTCTCTTCATCTTCTAGGTTTGCTTTAGGCTTGATGTCATCCTTCTCATTTTCATCTTCTATGATGGGTTCAGGATCTCCTTCTTGATTTATGGTCATGGTCAGTGCTCCTTTTGAGTGAAGGTCATGAAGTTTGTCCCATATATCCTTTATTGATGAACATTTTCCTAGATTGTTCTTTACAGAATCAGGTAGCCCATTCAATATTGCCTTCATTGCTTTTTCATTGTACATCTTGGATTCTTCAACCATCCTACTATCAACAATCACTGATTTCCTGATTTCAATGCCTTGAGTTTGTAAGAAATTCCTCATTCTTGCTTCCCATATATTAAAGTTCCCATTGAGCCTTGGAGCCTCATCAAATTGATTGTCTTCTATTTTAGTAGTAGAGGGAGACACATCCTTTGTATGATTGGAGACTTTCTTCCTTGACCTCGCTATTTGTGTTCTAAATGTCGACCTTCAGGCTGTTAAGATTTGAATGAAGGTACCAGCTCTGATAACAATTGTTGGAAATACTGGGGGGGCTGAATCAATATTTATTTTTCCCACTATTTTTTTACCAGTTAAAACATATATATTCTGAACACAATATGAACAACAAGAATAAATGCTTTTATTAATATAAACTGTGTAGTAAAATATATACAATATATAGATGGTTACAATCAGCTTCCAAGCTCCAACTTGGACTTTGGTGAGGCTCCAGCCTCCAGAGAACCAACTCTATTTTGCCAAGACACCAATCTTGGACATAGGAGCACAAACTCCCAAGGACTTCAATCATTCCTACTTATGAGGCATCAACCCCAAGGACTCCAATCCTACTTACTTCTGAGGCACCAGCCCAAGAACTCCAATCCTTCTCACTTCTGAGGCACCAACCCTAAAGACTCCAATCCAATATTGTCAAGACCCTTATGATAATAATATTCTGCTCTTAGAACTCTTCTCTACTAAGTTCTGTCTGTTTACAACTTCACTATAGTCTCCATGCTATAGCATCAATGAAAACCAATCTTCTTATGGAGAAGTCTTTACAACTCTCCATACTGTCCACACAGAGTCTCCAATAGTCTTTGTTCTCTTTGATAATGTCTTCACATAGCTTTAGTCAGTCTACTATTAGTTGCACTAAACTCTGTATAAAGAACAACTTTCTGTTCAAGTTTATGTTCTCATTGTCACAGTGAATGCTTCAGCATGACTGTTTCTCTGCTGGCTATTTCTCCCCTCTGACTGCCTACTGTCATGTTGGTCCTTCATCCCTCTTTTTGTTCTGCTGCACCCTCTTTCTGTTTTGTTGGACCCCAACATGACCTCTATTTCCTCTAGCATATTTCAACAATGTTCAAAAGTTGTAGCAGCCTTCACCAGCGTTCACCAGCAACTTCATACAACGCTTAACCACCTCTGCTGCTTCTACTAACATACATTCTGGTTCTTCACAACCACAATAGCTGCAACAAAAATTCTCTGTTTTTTCTATTTTATACATTCTCATGCCTTTGTCTATTCATTTCCACTTACTCAATGGATCTTTGGCTTCCTCCTCGCTCACTTGAGCTTCAGCTTCCTCAACACTCGCTCAACCTTCTGGCTTCCCTCCTCCACTCACTTTAGCTTCCTCATGTTTACCTTCGATTGATGTGCTGAAAGTACAATATCGTCGTGGAGAAATTGGTGTATCGGAAACTTTTTCCAAGTACCGGTGTTTCAGCAACCGAGAAATTGGTGTTTCATCAACTTTTCTCCAACTTTTTTCAACAGTGTTCAACAGCTGTTAAAGCATGCATACATGGGTTTTATAAGCCCGATAACATAACTAGATATATCTATATGAGTTCTGCCCTCGATGGCTCCCGATAACTCTGTCTGCTTCCTCTGTGGCTCTGATGGCTCTATTTGCTGTTAAATGCATCCATTGCTCCTCCAATGGCTCCCGATAGTGCAGTTGCATGTATACATGTGATTTCTGCTCCGGTAGTTGTTAAATGCATGCATATAAGCTCTATGATCGCTCTGTTTCTATGTTTCTTCTGTTTTCTCTGTGTGCTCCTCTTCATTGGCATATATATCTAACATATACATATATATGGCTCCTCCAGTTGTTTGCGTCTTCTGTTGCTCCGATAGCTCTGTGTGCTACCTCCCATGGCTCTATTCTTCTTTGGCATATATATATGTGTGTGTGGCTCCTTTGGCTTGGCAGTGTCTTTTAAAGACCTCGTTGCATATACGAATGCCTCTCTTGCTCTGATATCCTGTAATATGCTTTGATATGCCTCCTTAGGTAACTCCTCTTTTCTTATGGCTTGGCTATCCTGATGGCCTTGCTCTTATCTCTTCATGAATCTACTCTGCATCCCCTTGGCTTCATGTCATCCTTTAGTATCCATAATATTTCCATATTGACATCAATGACAACCTAGGTCAACATCATGGAGTCTAACTGAGCTTACACTAAAACGGATAAAACAACATATTTACAATTTTAAGGCCAAAGACCTTAAACAACATAAATTTTCAGAAAACGCCCATTGATTGGGCCAACAAAAACTACTTCTCCTTCCATACTTTGCAATATGAAAGTATTGTTCCCTTGGATCCGAGAAATGATAAAAGGCCTTGTCCAGAAGGCATCAAACTTCCCATGTTTGCCTTTATTCTCTTTCAGTGCATCCCACTTCATAACCAAATCTTCAACCTGAAAATTATTTATCTTTGTCCTTTTGTCAAAAGCATCCTTGATCTTCTTCTAGTGTTTTGCAGACTTTTCAACCAGTTGTTCTTTGATTTGGTGTACTTCTGCTAAATCGGTGATCCTTTTTGCCATATCTTCTTCCTCATTCTACTCTTCTTGTAGGAAATTTGCCATGGGGAAGGTTAACTGAATTGGGAACATAGCCTTAGTGCCATATACCAGCTTGAATGGAGAATTCCCTGTGGATCTCTTAGTGGTCACTCTATCAGCCAACAGTGCATATCTGAGCTTAGAATCTCAGTTCTTCTTGTTGTCATCCAACATCTTTTTAATTATCCTTATCAGACTCTTGTTGGAAGATTCTACTAGACCATTGCCTTGAGGGTAGTATGAGGTGGAATGAACCAGTTTAATGCCCATTGAATTACACATGTCCATCAATTATTTTTCCATGAAGGCTGCTGCATTATCTGTGACTAATTTATGTGGACAACCAAATCTGGTGAAGATATTCTCTATTAAAAACTTCATGACCACATTATGATCAACCTTTCTGGTAGGAATGGCCTCAATCCATTTAGTAAAGTAATCAGTGGCTTCTAGGATCCATCTGTGTTGGCCACTAGAATGTGGATTGATTTCTCCAATGAAATACAAGTGCCAATACTGAAAAGGGCCACTAGCATGTATAGGCTTTAAGGGCAGGGACTTCAATTGCTGCTTCCCTTCAAATCTTTGGCACCTGTCACAAGATTTAACAAATGAAAACACATCAGAAAATAAGGTGGGCCAATAGTACCTAGCTCTGAGGATTTTGTGGGCTGTAGTCTTCCAATAGTGGTGTCCTCCACACATGCTGGAATGAAACTGTTGCATAACCTCCATTGATTGTTCTTTGTCTAGACACCTCAAAAGCATTCTAGATGGTTCCCTCCAATAGAGAAGATTTTTATGTATGCAATATTTAGCTGCCCTAAGCTTAACAGTTATGGCTTGGCTTGTGCTTAAGCCTGGAGGAACTTCTAGCTTCAGCAAGAATTTAACTATTGCAGAGTACCAACCACAAGAAGCTAGATTTTCGATCAAAGACTAATTTTTTCCTAGTTCAGCTGTTACTTCTTCTGTTTGACCATTTTCTGCATCTGTGCTTATGAGATTTATGTCCAATGTTCTGCAATTTTCTTCAGCTAATAGTCTGGAAAGGCCCTGACCTCTGATCAACTTAGTGGGCTTCAATTCTATATTAAATTCAATTAACTTTGCAATCCATTTAGCCCTTCTTCCATCAACATCAGGTTGTGTTAAGACATCTTTTATTGAAGCAGAGGTACATAGGCAATTATCTTGGAATGCAGAATGTAAACTCTGAAGGATTTCAAAGACTTGATAAGAGCATATGCTTGTTTCTCAATGATATCATACCTCAGTTGAGCATCCCTTAATGTTTTTCTGAAGAATGCCACTGGATGCTCTGAGCCTTCTTCATATGCTTGCAATAAAACTGCTGCAAGGGTGTCTTCAGAGGCAAATGAAAATATATGGAACTCCTTGCTATAATCTACACTGCTTAGAGAGGGAGCTTCCATAATAGCTTTTTTAATGGACTCAAAGGATCTTCTTGCTACATTAGTCCGTTTGATCTTTGATCCCTTTTTTAACAAGGAGGTAATATGTTTCACAAGTTCTACAAAATTTGGGATAAACCTCCTTACAAAATTTATTTTTCCCAGAAAAGACTGGATGTCTTTCTTTGATCTTGGGACAAACAAGGTCTATATTTCTTTTACTCTTTTTGGGTCAATTCAGACACCTTCAGTAGAAACAACTTGTCCTAATAGCTTGCCTTCTTCTAAAGAAAACTGTGACTTTTTAGGATTGACTGAAATTCCAAACCTTCTGCACTTCAGGAACACTTTCTTCAAATATTGTAAATGATCTTGATGACTGTTGGAGTATACTGTTATATCATCAAGGTAGATAAGGACAAACTTATCCTTCTCTCCCACAAATGTTATATCCATAGCTCTCTGAAAGGTGGCTCCAGCATTCATCAGCCCAAAAGGCATCTTGGAATACATAAAAGTGCCCCAAGGAGTGGTGAATGCAATCTTCTCTTGATCATCTAGATGTACAGCAACCTGATTATACCCTGAAAATCCATCCAGGAAAGACATCACTTTGGCTCCTAAGACCTTCTGCAACAAATGCTCCATCTTGGGTAGAGGATAATTGTCTTTCTTAGAGAATTTGTTTAAGTTTTTGAAATCAACACAGAGTCTGATTTCTTCACTTTTCTTCCTCACCACTACCAAGTTGGCTACCCATTTTGAATATTTGAGAGGGACTATGATTTTGGCAGCCAATAGCTTCTTGATTTATTTTTCGATTAGAGGAAGGAGCAAGGGGTTTATTGGTCTTAGCTTTTGCTTGAAAGGGATGGTGTCATTCTCTAAAGGAATTTTATGTTGGATGATATTTTTGTCATAAGTTTTCAGGTCACTATATTCCCAGGAAAAAACATCAGCGAACTCCTTCATTAAATTATAGTATTCAGCACTTTGGGCATCAGACAGATGAGTGGACAGATTTATATATCTTGGCTGACCTGGACTCCCTATATTATGCTTACAGACTACAGTTTGGTCTTCTTTTTGGGAAGCCTTGTAAGGCACATCATTTTGGTCAAACAAATTTTCTAAAGGAACTAGACCCTTAGGTATATGATTGATAGGAAGTTGGACAATGCTATCTTTGCCAATTCTATTCCTAAGTTGGGATTGGGGATTTTCTTCCAAGGCTTCATTCTCTTGGTCAATTTGCACTTCAACAAATTCATCAATGACTTGCAGGAACCTATTCACTTCATCATCATCTTCAAAAACTTTCCAATGTTGGACATTATCTGGCAAGGATGGTCTATATTTCATTTGGACTTCATAAACAAGTTTGGGAGGCATGGGAGGGATAAACATGCTAGCAGACACATCAAGGGAATCAACAAGCTAATTTTTGGCTCTAGGGATGTATGAGATACAGAAACTATCAAAAGAATCTTTGAGTCCCCATACCTCATCTCTGTATGATTTCAGCCTTGGGTGCTTTGCTTGAAATGTTTTGTTTACTTGTTGAATGATAAGATAAACATCTCCAAACACCTTTATGCTTTTTATTCCTCTGTCTTTTGCTGCATTAAGACCCAATATCAGAGCCTCATACTCTGTTATATTGTTGGTGACTTGGAAGGCTAGCTTAAAAGACAGCTATGTGCTTTCTTGTTTTGGAGATATCAGCACCACCCCCACTCCTACAGTCTCCCTGGAACATGCTCCATCAAAAAACATCTCCCAAACCTGACTTCCTTGCTCTCCCTCGGCCTGATTCATGGGTTTCTTGATCTACAAAAAGGCCTTCTGGGATTCTTCAATTTGGAGGATACATGCTCCAAAAGCGGTGTCCAAAGCATAAATGGGATGATTGGAAGGCTTCTTCTCATCACTGATGATGTATGCCAGCTGTGCTTCTTTGTATAATCTGCTGCTTTCCCCTCCAAAAACTGGGACAGTGGCATAAGATAGATCATTTTGTAATGTCCCACCTAGTCTCTTAATCCATCCTCTGGACAGTAGCATGCCAAACTTAGGAGGGACATCTACTACCACAATGTCCATCACCATACTCTTCATGGGTAGCTGAGTTAGGGTAATAGCTAAATCTTTAATCAAACTCAGACATTTTACTTTCCTTGAATCGAATGAGAATAAATCATGATATGGTCTAGTGATATCAAGGCCTAACTCTTTCATGGCAGCTTTTGGCATCAGATTGTGGCTAGCCCCAGTGTCTAGTAGGAAATTGTGGAGGATTTTGTCATGAATGTTCAAGGAGACATAAAAAGATGGAGAATTATCACTAGCAGGTTTAGTCATTGGGCTAAGCGCAACTACACGTTTATCATCTTGCAAATTGATAGAGTTAGTGGAGGTTTGTGCGGTTTACAGCTCAAGAGCTTCAAGGATAGGCTTTCTAAACACTTCACTCTTTACAAGTTCTATCAGAGGCACAGGTATTTTTAACTTCTGGACTTTTGCTTCAAAGCTGAAAGTGGAAGGTGACTTGTCAGGACCTCTTACCTCTTGAGCTAGTGATTTGAGGATGAATAGATCAACTACTGGTCTCTTTTGTCTGGTATTTTGTTGCTCTGTGGGGACAAAAACGTTTTGGGCAGGATTCTCCTTGGCATTGTTTGCTTTTAACCTCAAATTATATATTTTTTGTTCACCAGTCTACATAACAGCTTCTCTATCCCATTCTTGACTAGTTTGGTCCTACAACAATGCTTCTTTGTATGCAACTAATGTCAAAAAGACAACACTGCCTTTATCTTCCATGCAATGAATTTCATCCTCTTCTTCAAACTGTTCTTCCTCCATGACTAAATTTTTAAAAGGAGCTTTAACTTTCTATTCTTCATTTGTTTCTTTACCCCTCTGAATGATTTGCAACTATTTATTTTCTCTTCTAAATGGGTTTGAGTTTCTTGGATAAAATGTGTTCTGAAGTCTTGCCTTCCCAGAGTTGTGTTCAACGTTCAGCTTAGATATCTCAGTAACCAATGACTCTACCATTCTGGTCATTTTGTCTAACTTGGGTTCTGATGATGAAACAAAGGAAGAAGAAGCCTCACCTCTCTACCTCCTTCTGTCAGCATGACTTTTGAGTTTTTCTGCAGCCATAATATTAGATTCTACTTCTAGGGATGCATCTTGCATATCAACT
>APFE031384657.1:0-12951 GCA_000404065.3 Pinus taeda | reverse complement strand
ATATAGAAAGGAGATTTTGTCATTTGAATCATCCAAGAATTGTTCATTTATGTAATGTAAAGGAGGTTGCCCCCTCGAAGAGGCTGAATTATAAGGCGTTGATCTATACATTCTATCTTTTTTTGAGCTGGTTTCATAACAATGTACACCATATATCTAGTTACATCATCTATTAAAAATTAACATCTTCAGTGAAATCAAAGCATTTAATGCAAGCAATCAAATAGGATGAGAAATAAACATGTACACTAAAATCAATGCATCTAATTCAAATAATGAAAAGGATTAGAAATCAACATATACATTGAAATCAATGCAAATGATGTTGCCAACAATCAAATAGGATTAAACTTAATTCAGAAAATACAGAATTTTTACTGTAACCCATCATTGGAAATGGTATACAAGACATGCTTCAAAACAGAGAAGGAACAATATCATCACATGAGAAGTCTACACATAAATGAAGCTTTTACAATACATAAAATTAAGGATTCATACTCATATATTCAAATTATAAATGAAATCTGAGAGTACATATGTTAAAATAATATCGCTCCACACTTTCAAGTGAAAGTATGGGTAATTTTCTAAACAAAGGTATAAATTTCCTCTTAAAATATTTAGATACACAAAGTAGATAAAAGAAAAAAACTTAACCCCATAATAAATAAGGGTTTCATCTCATAACTCTGTGTTGAGGTTGAAAAGAACCACAAGAAACAATCAATGATCCTAGAAGAGAAGACAATATACCAAACAATAGAAAAGGTAGCATTTTCCCCATTAATTGTGAAACTATCCACTGAAAAGTAGAGACAATGTGAAATAACCGACTTGGCACGAGTGAGAGTAGTGAACCAATAATTGACAATATTTGAACCAAATTTCAAACCTGCTGAGAAAAACCCTTGAGTATGAAGGGACTAGAGGCACAAGTAGAAGAGGAATAGAGGAATTTGTGTCAACCATATTGGAGAAAAATAACAAAATAGGTATGTAGAATATGCAAAACAAAGCCCTTAAAAAAAAATTTACCTGTTGAAGGAAGGCTTATCATCGTAAGCCAACATTTGAGTGGAATGTGTAGCACAAAACAAAGGGGGTTATTTTGAATAAAATAAGTCTATAACATTGGAGGAACACTAAAAAAAATTACTTATCAAAATTGAGAAGAATATACATACTTAACTCAGAGAAATGGTACTGCACTGAGCCAACACCATGGAGCGTGCCCAGAATGCTTTCACTCTTCATGCATAAATGCAATTAGGGGTATATTCATCAAATTCACAAAAGAGAAGAGATTGTGCAAGTAACCCTCAGTAAACTTAATAAATTATTGAGGGGATCTTTATAAGATGAAATAGGTAAAACAAAACGAACAACTTACCGAGTTCATACTCGAAGGAAAACTTAAGTCAATCCTCA
The DNA here is from genome assembly GCA_000404065.3 of Pinus taeda. Taxonomy (NCBI): domain Eukaryota; kingdom Viridiplantae; phylum Streptophyta; class Pinopsida; order Pinales; family Pinaceae; genus Pinus; species Pinus taeda. The sequence goes on along the minus strand of APFE031384657.1, from coordinate 11,520 downwards.
TTGAAATCATGAGATATGATTAAATACCCAATTGTGTCCCTATCCAGACATAGACAAGGCAAAAAAAAACAGTGAGCCTTTTAAACTAAGAACATACTAGGGCACTTAAATAAGTTTGAACACAATCCTCGATGGAAAAATTACCTGCTTCAATGGGCAGTGGAGCCATCGGAGCTCTAGAAAGCTCCGCAACACCTTCACAGAAAATATCATCTATAACAGTCTGCTTCCTCATCAAAACGCTGTTACAGGAGCCGATACATGGAGTGAGACAAGAAGGTGCATTAATCCAAAATGTTACAAACACTATCTCTAGGGTAAGAGAAGAGGAATCCATAGTATCTATCAGATGAGAGTGCCTCAAATCCAACCATCGAAGGGAAGAGCGTACCATATGCCATGTGATAATCACATGGTCCTAGCCTAGGTGGCACAAGAACATTCGGCATGAGAACCAAATCCAATTTGTGACAAACAATAGTAGGATAGGTAAATTGAAAGGTACGTTAAGTGATAAGGTAGGAGGTAGGGGTTACTCTTGTTATATGACCTTAAATCTCCTAATACATAGTTAAAAACACTAAGGTTAAATATTACAATGTGTATCCAAGTAAACATAAGGAGCTATAACATCATTCACACCTCACATTGCATAGATGGTTCTTGGGTTTAACATTAGGAAAATGGGTCATCCAACAAATTTAAAAAAGGAATTGACATTTTGACCACCTACACACCTTCTTAGTAATATGGCATGTTGTCACATAATAATGGGAAGGATAAAAAATTATTAACACCACGATTTATACGTTGATTTTATATGTCTACCTAGAAAACGTAGACCACATGATGTTCCATAAAATAAGGTAATGAATATTGTTACCATGGAAAGAAAACAAACAAGTAGGAATGGATTAAACATTATAATGGAATGTGGGAAGAATATACATATATGTGTAGACGGAGGACTATGACAAGTGGTATTAGTGCCTAGTTTCAGCATTGAGCTTGCAAGGAACCATCACAGTAAAACAAAATATGTGCATAAATATTAGTATGTTGATAGCAAGCTGTATTGTTTTATATGGTACGTAAGTGAAGGATACCGCCATAGAATGACAAAGCTGCATTCCCCTCCAACCATAATAGTTGGTGAAGAACTATATGTGGAATTAGGTAATGGAAGTACCCCACCAACCTTTTAGTTTATGGATGTCATCAGAAACCTGCAACAAGAGTTGAATTACATCATAAAAAATAATGAATGCATACTAAAGGAAAGTGAGGAACAAGAGAGGATGATAAGCTAGTTACCAAATTGTTTATCCATAGAAGCATATAATTGGAAGGGCTGAAGAGAAAAAAAATAGAATCAAATCTAAAGAAGTCCTAAAGTGGACGCAAATCGAATAGGACATATCCAAAATCACAAAGAGAAATGAAGAAAATAGAGTTACAAGTAGAGTTTAGTAAAATCAAACCCCCTACTTTTGATACGGAAAGGGAAGAAGACATAGAAGCATGGCTTCTTAACATGATAAAATAATTTTATGTATATGAGTGCGAGAGTAACTTGAAGGCCTGATTGGTTATTTACTAGCTATAGACCAAAGATACAATATGGTGGGGGGAGGTTACTCTCTGGTTGGAAGAGGCCAAAATTATACATCTATTGGGAAAGAAGACAATTTCTTGGGATGAATTCCATAAGTAGTTTAAGTCTCGATACCTAATGAAGCGATACTCCGATGATTGTGCCAAGGAATTCCATGAATTAAGGCTAGTACAAATAACTATGGATTAGTTTGTAGTGAAATTTACAAACTTATTACGACATGTTCCCTATATTAAAGAAGAGAAAGTCGAGGTATAAGGACTTTTGAACTATTTACAACACCTTACAAAGAAAGGATTGAGTTTGACAATCCTAATTTAATGGATGAGGCAATAAGGAAAGCTAAGATGTGCTATCAACAATTCAAGAATAGAGGAGAAGACTTAAGAACATGGAAAAATAAGGACATAACCAAATCTGTAACGACTGCAAAATCACAGAAACCTCCTTATATTAGGAATTTTGGAAAGGATCATTAGAGGAAGAAATTCAAAAAGGGAAATATAAATTAGTCGGCACAGTCACATATTGAGTCAAAACCCATGGAATTAAATGGAAAAAAGGGAAATGCAGTCAAGGAAATAGAACCACTGAAGTGTTGGGGTTGTGGAGAGCCACACTTATGAAGGGATTGTCTACATAATGCAGGATCTATTCAGAATATTCAAGTTGTCCATGAAGCAATAACTATGATTGGTTTTTCGATAAATATTCCTAGGATCAATGCGAAACAAGGGAACATACAAGATGAGCATCAATTTACTATTATTTAGATGGTTGTCACATAGCATCACATTTAAACAGTCTTGTTTTAGGATCCTATGATTTATTAATAGTCACATACTAGTTGGAGAAATAGGGAGTTTTCATAAACTATTTAGAGAAAACAGTGAGTTGCATGGGTCAAGAGGGGTAAACGCGGTTAATTAGAGTTAAATGAAACCCAATATCCATCCAAAAAATTTGAGCCTTATAGCTAAAAAGGAATGCAAGAAAAGGATGTCAGATATACATGGTGCTGTTGGAAACAAATAAACAACAAACATAAAAGTAAAAGTTAGAGACCTTACAAGTTATCAGTGAATTCCAATATGTTTTTCCAGAGGATATTCCAGGTTTACTCCATTGTAGAGACATATATTTCTCTATCGATTTAGTACTAGGTGCCACCCCTCTATCTATAGCTTCTTATCAAATGAGCATACGAGAGTTACTAGAATTAAAAATGCAGTTACGGGAACTGTTAGAAAGAGGTTACATATATCCCAGTGTTTCTCCATGGGAGGACCGCATACTATTTGTCAAGAAAAAGGATGACACATTTAGAATGTGCATTGATTATCATTAATTGAATAAGCTAACTGTTAAAAATAAATACTCACTACCCCAAATTGATGATTTGTTCGATCAAGCGAGGGGAGAAACTATATTTTCAAAGATTGATTTAAGAATAGGCCACCAACAACTTTGAATAAAATATGAAGATATTCATAACAAAACTTTTAGAACTATATATGGTCACTATGAGTTCATAGCATTACCATTTGGTCTCATTAACACACCAAAAACCTTTATGTGTTTAACAAACATAGTATTCCACAAATATCTTTATAGGTTTGTGTTGGTATTCATAGATGAAACTTTAGCGTATTCAAGAAATGAAGAAGAACAGAAAGAACATCTGAAATTGGTATTACAAACTCTAAGGGAACACTAGTTATATTCTAAATTCAACAAATGGGAGTTTTACAAATACAAAATACAATATTAGGTCATGTCATTTCCAAGGAAGAATTGTTTGTTGATTTTGAAATGGTTAGGGCTATTATGAATTGTACCATACCTAAGGATGTGTCAATAGTTTGCTCACTTATGGGAATCACAGGATATTATTGAATATTTATAAGAGATTCCAAAATTGTCTTATCCCATTACTTCCTTATAGAAGAAAGGAACAGAATTTGAATGGAAATCCAAATTCCAAGAGAGCTTTGAAAAGTTAAAACAACTTGTAACAATAGCCCCTATACTAAAAATTAAAGACCCAAACAAGGAATTCACTGTTTGTATTGATGCTTGCTTGGAAGGTCTTTTGGGAGTGTTGATGGAATAAAATGCAGTGATAGCCTAACAGGCTAGGAAGTTGAAACCACATGAAACTAATTTTTATATGTATGATCTAAAGCTAGTAGCAGTGATACATGCTCTAAAAATGTGGAGATATTATTTGTTAGGAAAAAAATTACCTTGGTAACAAATCAAATCAGCCTGTAATATTTTTCAGCCAAACTGATCTAAATGCTAGATAAGAAAGGTGGCTAGCTTTCCTCGGTGAGTTTCAATTCAATATTAAACGCATAAAAGAAAAGGAAAACAAAATAGTCAATGCTTTAAGTATAAATTATGATGATTTGAAGGGAGTATCAATTATTAGTGTCAATACATATTTTGTGGAACATATTACAAACTATGCAATAAGATCATCAATACCTAGATATTCAACAAAAATTACAACAAATGGAAGTTCCTAGATATGCTGAAAATTCTAAAAATTTGTTAACCTACTGAAATAGATTGTATATTCCCAATGTGAGTATTAAAACAAGTGATAATAGATGAATATCACAAGAACCCATATGTGTTCCATCTTGGATACCAAAATATGATAACATCATTAAGGACAAAAAGATTGGGTAGGCATGAAGAAGTAGGTGGCATAATACTTATAAAAATGTGTAGAATGTCGCCAAGTAAAGGTGGAGCATCAACACCTTGCTGGATTATTGAACCCACTACCCATTCCTGAATGGAAGTGGGAAGTGACTGCATTGGATTTTATTACAAGATTACCAAGGAGAACATGACAACATGAATCCATCATGGTGGTAGTGGAAACTTTGACTAAAGAAACACATTTTACATTGTTGCAGTATACTTTTGAAACCGTACAAATTGTTAATATATTCATGAAGGAAAATTTTCGACTGCATGGAGTACCAAAGTTTGTAGTGTCAGATAGAGATGCTAAATTTACCTCCAAGTTCTGGAAATCTTTGTTTGGGGGAACGAGGACTCAATTAAATTTAAACACTACATATCATCATCAAACTAATGGAAAGACAAAAAGGACCAATTAGATCTTGGAGGATATGATGCGAATGTACGTCATGGATAGGCCTACTAAGTGAGAGGGTTTTCTAGATTTAGAAGAATTTTCATATAACAATAGCTGTCAAACTTCAACAAAAATGAGTGCTTTTGAAGCTTTATATGGAAAAAAATGACATACGTCATTTTAGTTGGTGTCAATCAGAAGATCAATTGATATTAGGATAGGATGCTTTGCTGGAAATGGAATAGGTGGTATGGAATATTACAAATAACATCAAATTTACATAGGACAGGCAAAAAATCTACACAGACTAGAAAATAACTCATAAAGAATTTAATATTGGAAACCATGTTTACTTAAGAGTAAAGCCAAGTAACAAAACCTTAAGAATTGGTACATGTGAAAAATTAGCACCACATTTTTGTGGGCCTTATAAAATCTTTGATAGAGTTGGTCTAATAGAATATCAACTGGATTTGCCCAGTCATATTAAAGTTCATAATGTCTTTCACGCGTCTTTATTAAAGAAATATGTTCATGAGAATTCTCATGTGGTTGATTGGAATTCAATACAGGTGGAACCCAAAGGAGATTTCCTATCAGGGTCACTTTGCATTTGAGATCAGAAAGAGGTCTTGCTCCAAAATCGATTCGTTGCTTGGGTTAAAGTGCAATGGAGGCATGTTACACCATAGGAGGTTACTTGGGATCGAGAGGATAAAATGAAAGAATCTTATTCCTCTCGGTTCAAGAATGAAGAAATAAACTATAAACATTTAGGATGGTGTTCATTTAAAAAGAGGGGGAAGATGTAATACCCCTTCGTTTCTATGTAAATATTTTTATGTTTTAGATATAACTATTTATAGTCGTGATGGCTAGAAAGTCATGGTGAACTAGAATTAAATAAACAATAAAGTATGATGATGTAATAAATGAATTTTATTAATGAAAAGGAAAAAAAACTAGAAATTACTTAGGAAAGAAACACTGGAGTTAAAGAGATTACTGCCAAGCTCCGAAAACCAAGGTTGGTAGATAAGATCAAGACAATGTTCCTTTAAATGAATCATAAAACTCCCTAGGGATTGATTAATAAGATTTAATACGATTGGAGAGAAAAACTATTAAAGCACTTTATGTTGGAAGAAACAACGGGTAAGGGTGAATAAAGCATCATGTGAGAAAAAAATAGGCTTTAAAGAAAAAGGAGAAGATACCTCTTTCACAAAGGAGAAAAAAAATAGAAAAGCCTAGGTTATTGGGTTCGAAGACCCTAGAAAGTGGGACACCACTAAGGAAAGATCTGTTAGGGAAGTAAGGCATGAAATACCTTATATGGAATCACAAGAGATGGTTGATTCTTTTAGAAGGAGATCTCTGCTCGGGAGGGATTGGAGGATCAGTTCATGGTTGGGAGGAAAGCGTTTTTCCAAAGTGCAACCTTAGTTATAAATGTGGTTAGAAATTTCTATAGATTTATAACTATTAGTTTGATGAAAATTATGAGTATATTAGTTATTTTTGTAGCATGCAATAGGAACTCTAAAATGTGTAACTGTTTTAGTGAATCTATATCATATTTTGTATTGGTCATAGAAATGACTGAATAATGATAGATGGGAGTGGAATAGGATGTACTACACAGAAAGAGAAGCCAAGTAATTGTATTAATAATGAGTAATTGATCAGAATTATAGTTAGGTAGTCAATTCTAAATTATGGAAATTAATAATTAAAATTTGAATTATATTTATGAGAGTTTCCATGGTGTTCTCTCATGTGCGACTTACATCATTAATATATGGATCTTTTCCTAGATTACAAAGGAGAATAATTTCCATAAGCGAATTAACATTCACATGGAGAGACATGATGAAAAATTTGAGGTTTGGTTTGAAATATTAGAATGATAGAAAATAATGATACTAGATAACCAATATTGGTGTGACTAAATTGTATCAAACAAATATTATACGACAATGGAGATTAAAGAAAAAAATGTTAATAAAATATGTCACTTAACATAAAAGCATCTAACTGGATCAACCATTTCTAATAGTAGGTTATTTCTAAACAACTTCAAAGAGGAACACTTTCTCACAAGCTTCTCACAAAGAACATGAAGCTGGGAAAAACTAGGTATGCCAATTATCTTGGGGTAAATGTTGAATTCTTTCCTCTAAAGGAAGAAAGGACTAATAGCAAGGTTTGAGCCAGACGATTGAGTTATTTTGGTATAACCTTGACATCAACCCCATACAAGGCTGTGAATAATACTAGTATACAATCAAATTAATGATAACCTCAGTACAAATTTCTGGAGCTGGAAACTTGTCAAACTAAACTACCTATAGAAGCATTTCGTAATAGACATACATAAATATATATAAATAAATCATTGGATTTACTTATGGAAACAACTACCTGGGAAATGAGACTGAACATTTCCTTAATCACTATAGTCAAATGTAAATGTCATATTTACTATTCAAACTTGCGTACATGGACATTATGAAAGGAATAGATTTCATCATAGTAGCAGTAAACATTGCTTTCAGACATAATTAAGAAATATATTTTTTATCGTAACCAATCACTAGAAATGGTATACAAAACAAAATTTGAAATAGAGGAAAGAACAATGTAATCACATGACAGGATTACATAGAAATGAATCTTTCACAATACATGAAATTAAGAATTCATACTCATATATTCAAACTAGAAAGGAAATTTGAGAGTACAACTCTTGAAATAATATCGCTCGAGACTTTCTAGTGAAAGTATGGGTATTGTTCTAGATAGAGGTTTAAATTACCTCTTAAAATATTTACATACAACAAGTACATAAATAAATAAAAAAACTTAACCCCATAACAAATAAGGGTTTCATCTCATAAGTTTGCGTTGAGGCTAAACAAAACCACATAAAACAATGAACAATCCCAGTAGAGAAGACAATAAAGAAAACAAGAGAGAATGAACCATTTTCCCCATTAACCGTGAAATTATCCATTGAGAAGCAAAGATGATGTGAAATAACCTACCTAGAACTAGTGAGAGTAGTCAGCCAATGATTGATAATATTGGAACCCATGTTGAAACTTGCAAGAGAAAAACCCTTGAGTATGCAGGGGCTGGAGGTACCTAGAGAAGAGGAATAGAGGGATTGGTGTCAACCATGTTTGAGAAAAATAATAAAATAATTATGCAAAATATGTGAAACAAAACCCTTCATAATAAATTGTTTACCTGATGAAGGAAGGTCGGCCACCATGAGCCAACATTTTCCTAGAATGTGCAATGTAGAAAAAAAGGGGGTTATTTCGAATACAATAGCTCTATAATGTTGGAGGAACACTAAAATAAAATGCCTATCGAAATTCATGAGAATACACATACTTGAAATAGAGCATCGGTACCATGTTGAGCCAGCACCATGGAGTGCACCCATAATGGTTGTTGTCTTCCTACATAATGACAATTAGGGGTATATTCGTCAAATTTAGAAAAGACAACAGATTGTGTAAGAAAGCTTCAATAAACTTAACAAATTACTGAGGGGATATTTATAAGCCGAACGAGGAAAAGAAAAACAAACAACTTACTGAGTTCATACTAGAAGTAAGAATTAAGCCAATCCTAGTTGAAATCATGAATTAAGAGCGAATACCCAATTATGTCCTTGTATGGACATAGATAAGGCAAAAGAAAAACACTGAGATTTTTAAACCAAGAACATATCAGGGCACTTAAATAATTTTAAAAATGACCCTCATTTAAAAATTTACTTGCTTCATTGGGAAGTGGAGGTGTCGGAGCTCTGGAAAGTGCTAGAACACCTTGACAAAAATCCTAGCTATGATAGTATCCTTCCTTATTGGAAAACTATTACAGGATCTGAGACATGGAGCAAGACAAGAAGGTTCGTGAATGAGACAGGTTACAAACCCTAACTCTAGGGTAAGAGAAGAGTAATCCATAGTAGTTTTCGAATGAGAGCCCCTCAAATCCAACCATCAAATTGTGGAGAATACCATAGGCCATGTGACAATTGCATGGGACTGGCCTAGGTGGTGCAAGACTATTCGTTGCGAGAAGCAAGTCAAACATGCGACATAGAATACCAGGACAGATAAATTGGAAATTAATTTAAGTGATAAGGTAGAAGGAGGGAGGGCTTACTCCTGTTATATGACCCTACAATTCCCGCAACACAGTTAAAAATACAAAGGGTAAAGATTGCAGTGTGTATCAAAGTAATCATAAGGAGCTATAACAACATTCACACCTCACCTTCTGTAAACTGGTCGTTCAGTTTAACATTAAAGAAAGTGGTCATCTAACAAACTAATAAAAGGAAATGACATGTTGGCCACCTACACACCTTCTTAATCATATGCCAATTTGTCACATAATCACGAAAATTATAAAAAAAATTAACATGATAGTTTATAAGTAAGCCTAGAAAATGTAGACCACATGATGTTTCATAAACTAATGTAAGGAATAATGGCACCATGGAGAGGACACCAACAATTACGAATGGAATAAATATTATAAGGGAACGTGGGAAGACTATATATGCGTGTGTGTGTAAGACTATTACAACTCCAACCAAATAGAATTACTCTGTTGATGCAACTGCGTAGTCCTTATGCTGCTTCGTGGAGAAAAATTTGGCCTCCTCTTCCTGAATCTTTGTAATTAGAAAACTTCTTATTGATCACTGCTACTCTACCCCTTTCACACTACTACTCTATTACTGGTTTGATCTCACTGTTGAATCAACTCCCACTGGGAAATCAATTTGCCTTCATCACTGAGTATTTGTAATGGTTTGTTCTCTATCTACTCATCAATCTCTTCTCATAATATCTAATTGGGACTCCAACGACCACGATTAAAGCTTAATCGATAGTTAAGATAATTTCAAAGTCGATAGGTGTGAGTTTTTAGAGAATTGTCATATTTCTCAATTAATTACTATTAATTAGCCATTTTTTATAAGTGAGAGTTAGGAAATTTTTAATTATGGTCATTAATTTAATTGAACCATCTCTAGGTGGAATTTCCAGCACCGATTTTTGGGTTTTGGAAAAATTATGTGTTTTAGCTCCTCATCAAAGTCTCGATACTAGAACATCATCCGATGCTACAAAAGCTAGCATGCACCAATATTATGGTTTATCAATTGCACAAGCCCAAGAAACATAATTCATTTCATTTGAGACTTCTTGATATGATATTTTCTTAATTAATAGAAAAAAATCATAACTACTTTGAAGATAAATCTAAACTTTTAAGCATTCAATACCATTAAGAATATTCTAAAATATTCGATGAATATTAAATATGTTTGATCCACTTAATAATTATTAATAATTAAATTAGCATTATGGAAGCTCTATTTAATAAAGTAATTCATTAAAATATCATTTGAATATATAAAAGTGTGTTTAATTAGAGTAAGAAAATTCTACAAAATTTGAAATATTTTTAATTAATTATTTTTTTCATTTATTATTATTATTATTATCCAATTTTAAGGTCACAACCAAGCCTCCTCTGTGCAACTATTTGGCTAATCTAAATTGGTGTATGAGACCCCGTTGCTTGTGGGAGAAGGGACCCCAAATTGATGTATGAGACCCCTTGTTCGGGAGAAGGGACCCCACCTCCTTAGCTTGACTAATCTACGAAGGCATACATACTCTACCAGCCTCTTGTTTTGGACCTATGACCTCTTAGGAGGAAACATATCCTCTTAAGCATTAGGCCCACTCAAGTGAACACATAATGTAAGTAAACACACAATTAAAATAATCTTCTAACTAAAACATATTTAAATATATTAATTATATAGAATTAGATGCATTTATTTTGGAATAAGGTTTTCTTAATTTCAGTTAAATTATCAACTAGCACAACCATATAAATCAATTTGTTTGTAAACATCTATAGGAATCAATTGATAACAAGTGCAACATAGTAACTACCTTGTGGAGCTTAGTTTAAATATAGAGAAATTAGAGTAAAAACTTCGAATTCAAGTTAGCATTAAGGTTTAGAATCTAGTGAATTTAGCTTTTACTGATTGATAAATTGAGATCTTTTATTAATTGGAATTTTTCATTGGGGCAAAAGAGGATCTAATGCCACCTTGTGAAAATAATGTTGTCTTATTATAGTGATAATGTTATTGTCAGTAAAATTTTACATTTTCTATATAAAATATAAATAAATACAATGTATATCCAATCCGAGAAAATCCCTGTGCTGGGTATAATAATTCTATATCAATGATTTCAAATAAATAATTCTATATCAATGATTTCAAATAAATATTGTATCAATAATTTGCATATAACATAGCTAAAATTCAAATTCACTAAAACATGCTGTAACAGTTTGAGTTTGAGTTTGAGTTTGAGTGTAAACATGGCCTTCCTTAAACAATAATGTTTACAGACTTTCAATGATTAGAATGAAAAAAAGGAAACTCCGACTCTGTTTTTTTATACGTAGCAATAAACTTGAAAGAGATTTTTTCACCAATATAAACTGAGAGAAAGAAAAGCTTGACGTCTAACTTTTCTAATATGCACGATTAAATTTGCTAATAGAAAAGAAAATCTACCCTGACATGAAATAAGTTTTGAGAAAGGATTTTCGGTATAAATTTGGAAGGATATATACTTAAAAATATAAATATAATTCCTAACGTAAACTGTAGGTTTAAAATGATAATATCATATGCATTTGGAAGCACCTTAACGAATACTAAGCT
>APFE031384650.1:0-15461 GCA_000404065.3 Pinus taeda | reverse complement strand
GCTTCTGAAGTGATGTCCTCTTCTCTGTCATGAAACCATGCTTTTCTCTTTGCTTCTTCCCACTGCCTGTGCTTCTTTTCCTAGAGAATTCTCAACTTCCTATAGAACTGTCTGAACATCCTGTAGAACTGTCTTTGAGTCCATTATCTGAATTCTCTCTCTTCCATTGAAGGTTTTTGGCTTCCTCATTCACAGGTGATGGACATCCTTGAAGGAGGCTCCTCCTTTTGTTTAGCTTTTGTGTCCTCAATGAAAATTTGCTTCTTTGATTGTGGTTTGGGGTCTGCCAGTTCTTATCTGCATGCCCTTTCTCACCTTAAAATATAGTGGAAGCTCCCTCTTTCACTTCTCCTTCAGCTTGGGAGAGGTACTTAGGGCGGCCAGCACAGCTGCTGCCTCCCTAGCTAGGATTTCGGCTGATTTCTCCTTTTGCTTCCCTTTTTCAGGACTTCCTGTAGAAAGTCCTGTAGCTGATTTCTAGTTTCCTGTAGAAGCCATTTTTACACTTCTTGATTTGGCTTGCATGGCTGGGGGTGTCTTCTTCTTCAATTTTTGCTGATGCTGGTTCCAAGACCTTGAGACCCGACTCTCTAATGGTGAATGCTGCCTACACTAGCTTCGTTTGATGTGAGCTGCTAGTGTCTCCATGGTATGTGCTCCAGCCGGATCAACTGCTACAGGATTCCTGTAGGACATCCTATAGTCATTTCTCCTCCTGGGGTGCATGCTTAAACAAACAAAGTTGCATTCACGGATGAAGGGTCCTGATGGTGCCTTGATAGGTAAGGTGTGTGGGCCTCTGCATGCTTTATTTTTCACTTAAAAAACAAATTCCTATCTGATAAAACAGGGTTCTGGTATGACGATGTAGGTATATTCAACCAGATGATAAAAATGGTGGTGAGAGGAGATGGAACAAGTGGAGGATGGAAGAAAAGAGTGGTTGCATGCCTCCTCAACAGATTTCAAGCTTCAAATACCTCTCCGTAATCGATTCTGGCCTACCCAAAAGGCTCTACAGGATGTTTCTGGTAAAAATACAAAACTTCCTGTAGAAAGTCCTATAGCTTCCTGTAGAAGGTTGAACCATGACTAAATTGTGTCTGGATCCTGAAAAAAATGAGTGTTCATGGAGGGGATGGATGTGAGGATGCATGGGAACTTGGTAGGGACCCTCCTGCTTGTGTTGGGAGGCCCCCTTTCCACATTGTGTTCTTGCAACCTACAACAGTTTCCAAGGATTAAACTGGTTTTTTTCTCTCTGTTTCATCCTCCTTTTTCTTTCTTGCTTTTCCTCTTGCTTTCCTTGTTATGGTTTCATTGTTGGTCTACCCTGGGTTTTCTTACCCTTAGCTTTCTTCCCCTCTGTTTTCCTCTCTGCCTCAATTTGCTCCTTTTCCTCACTGCTAGATGAAGTGAGTTCCTTGGCCAGAATTCAGATATAATGCTCTGTTTTGGCTTGTGCTTTGATCAGAAGGGCAATTTTGTGTATGGTTTCCTCCTTTGATTCTCAGGGCAGGGTTTCTCAGATGTTTGTATCTCCCTTTTCACCAATTCCCTGGTTATACTACTGCTGCTGCCCCAAAGCTTGACTGTCAAAATGAAATTAGGCTCTCACAGGCAGAGTGCAGAGCTTAATTTTCACACCCACCATATACAAGTCACATTTTTTTAATGCATAGATCAGTACTTTCAGAAGTTTATGGTTTGTACAGGGGGGATTTGTTAACAGACACCGTGGAGGAGAATGTAATATTGAAGCAACTAAAAAGAACTCCATGTATCACCCAGGCAAACGACAATTCTTGACCCACAGGCAGACTTGTTTTAACTTTCCCTACTCCAAACAATTTTATTTACCACCTTTTGAAACTTCATGCACAGGTATGGCATTCTTTGAGCCTTCCTCTCTTCGAAACTCCAATTTGTCGAAGAAAAATCCAGGCTTTTCTGCTCTGGAAGGCTGTTTTCTGTGTTTCCTGTAGAAGACTTCCTGTAGAAACACCTGTAGAGGGCGACAGGCGGGAATTTTTTTAAGAAACAACAGAAATCTCGAGAAACCAGGCAGGAATCTTGCAGAAGACCACTGCTTAACTGATTTGGACGTGGTGGACGTGTGCTCCAGTTGTGACCGCAGTTGAACAGAGGGTGGTGAGAATTTCAGTCGAGCATCATTTAATTTCAGCATGATTTACGTGAGAGAGTGAAGTGGCCAAGTGTACGTGGCCACATGCAACTAGAAGTGTTGTTCCTGAACTGTGTGTTTTCCCCCTGTAATCACTACTGTGAATTGAACTGAGGTTTAAACGGCCAACACTCCGGGTTGCTTTAATTTTCACGTAAGTCAGCGGTCCACATGTACTGCGTGACTTCCGGCTAAGTGCTAGAGAAGGCAATCAGCTTAACCTTGCTATATGCATGGCTTAATTCCACCATTCCATTCATTCATGCAGTTTTTAAATTAGATTTGTGCAATAGAAGAACGAGTTTCAGTCACGTACCTGAAGTCAAATGGTTGTTGTGAGGTGTTGTGGCTAGTCATTGCTGCATGCACTGGTTTCTTTGGTTGCATGAGGGCTTGGATGATGATTTTTGGTTGTTTTCCTTATGCAGGTGTCCTCTGGCCGGATGCATCATGCAGAAGTTCATTTCCATGCTCAGATCTGTACCCTCAAGCTGCTGCCACTGAATTTTCACAGGACCGAAACTTGTTTTCGCCATTTCTCCCAAACAATAGATTGGATCGATCTGAAATATGTTGAGCATGTTCCTATCATCATGATGCACATACCATAGCAAAATCGTGATCAATGGATGCACAGATTACAAGAAAAATGGAAAATGGCTGAATATTTCAGAGATCAATTTCTCGGAAACCGTGCATCGAAATCGGCTGAAACTTCTTGGGTAGGCTACTGTCACCCATGTGCATATCCCCATGAAACAAGTTTTGAAACAGATGCACGGATATGGAGAAAATGAAAAAATGGCTGAAGGAGATGGAGGTTGATTTCTCAGAAACCTTGCACCAGAATTGGCTGAAACTGCTCAGGCATGTTCCCATCACCCTTGTACAATTCCCCATAAAATGGGTTTTCAAATGGATGCATGGTTTTCAAGTTAAGGAAAAAACAAATTCTATTCTAGGTATTTTTGCTTCAAGGCATTTTGCAGTTTTGTTGCATGGTAAGAAAAGTGAACTTGGGCTGTGATGCAGGTATGGAAATGATGGAGGAGGAGTTTGAAGATTGCAGGAGGACTTCTGAACCCTTGAGGAAGCTACCATGTTCACCAAACCACCTTTTTGAAATCCATTTCTAGCTTCCTATAATTTCTACAGGAACTTCCTGTAGAAGCACAATGTAGAAGCACAATGAGGTGGAAAAATGATGGAGAAAGGCGAGGGATGGACACAGAGGTGCTTGCATGCCTAACCAATAGATTCCCACCATCAGATTCCCTTTTAAAATTGAATTTGGTTCGTCCAAAGGTTCTACAGGATGTTTCCTGTAGAAAACACAAAACTTCCTGTAGAAGGCACAATTTTCTTAAAAGAAGCATAATGAGGTGGAAAAGATGATTGAAAAGGGTGAGGAATGGGAACACGGATGCTTGCAGGCATAACCAATAGATTCCAAGCTTTATATCCCCTTCCAAAATCGAATCTGGCTCGCTTGAAGGTTCTACAAGATGTTTCCTATAGAAATATAGAACTTCCTCTAGAAGGCACAAAAATTTCTTTGTCTTTGTTTTGAGTGATCCTCCTGACCTGCAATGTCCTTCTTGCAACCTGAAATTAGTCAATGGAAATTAAGTTTATTTTTATTTTTCTCTTTTCTTCTTTTCTTTTTTCTCTTTTTTAGTTTTTTTTGAAAAACAACTAGGGCACCTCATGGAGGTTTTCACCCTAATTGCCCGCCCTAGGCGCCTCCAAGGGAGGTTTTCACCCAAGGATCTTATTCTTTTTTTTTATTTTCTCTTTTTTTTTTTTTCAACCCACTGACCACCTCATGGAGGTTTTCAATCAATGAGCCAATCTAAGGTGCCTTCGACGAGGTTTTCACCTTAGATTTTTCCTCTTATTTCCATTTTTTTCATTTTTTCATTTTTTTCATTTTTTTTTCTTTTTTCTTTCTACCCTACCCTACTTGAAAAACAAAATCGTTCTCAAGTATAAGAATACTTCCAATGGAGCCATGTGCACATCGAGATTAGAGACAAAATGATGTGGATGCTCGAAATGCATGCTTTGATAGCTATCCGGATTTCAAAGACCAAATGAATTGACTTTGAAGGGATCAAACATAGTTGAGGAAGAGACTACCGCTGCAACTTAGTGACTGCCTGAAACCATATCCCAATGTAGCTCTGATATCCTTGGTCCTTTTTCTGATCTGGATCATGTTCCATGTCACCTTCTACCATGACTTTCTCATCTTCTTCTTTTTGCTGATCTTTTTATTGAATACATGGAGGATTTGATGGTAAACATGAGGGAACTTTCTCGGTCTCTGATTCTAATCTCTTCTCTTCATCAAGTGCAGCCCATGGTTCTTTGATCTTTTCTTTTGAATCTCTTTTTCCTTTTCTCCTTCAATGTTGTCAATATAATCTCTTTTTTCCAACACTCTTCCTGAGCTTTGGTGAAGATCATTGAGCTCAAGAGGAGTCATTTGGACATGGTGTGCCTCAGCTTTGCAATTGGATTGAGCTACTCCATTGTATGGTTTTGGGAATGGTGGTATGGGTAGTTGAGTGGGGGTGCATATTTGAGATGGATTCGGATGGGTTTGTGGTTGGCTAGGCGTTTGGGTTTTCCTTGGTGGAGTAGGAGGCGATGGTTGCGGTTGAGCAGGCAGTGGAGGAAAATGAGCGAGAGGAGTGTTTTACTGGGGCCTCCACCCGTGATGAGGTGCATTCTACTGAGGCTGTGGCTCAGCATAAGAGTGAAATGAATAAGCAGCTAGTTGGGCATAATGTGGATCTGTGAAGGAACAAGGAGGAGGTGTGAACGAGGAAGGATGAGCAGGGGGACCCCAAGAAGGCATGAAAGTTGCTTGATAAGGGTCGTAGTAAGTCTCGGATGTCCCTTGCAGTTCCTGCTAGTAAGGTATGGGTCCATGTGACCTCCTTTGGTTCATGAAATAGTGTGGTTCAATGACTTCTTTGGCCCTCTGATATGCAGCTTTGATTCCAGGCAAGGAAGGGCACTAATCTGTAGGATGGTATTCTTCACAGACAAAACACACTTCTATGGAGTACAATGGACATTCATTCCTAGGATGCTTTCTAGTGCACCTGGGACAAAAGATGGCCAAAGCCCTCTTGGCTTCCTCTTTCTTCCTTTGGATTTGTAAGGTATCCAGTTGCATGGCAAGAAACTGCCTCATCTCACTCTTGAAATCTTCCATCAGATTCTCACATTCACCTCTAAGGATTGAGTTGGAAGAAAAAGTACTACTCCCAACATTTCTGCTTGTAGCCATTTGCTACAGTGGAATTATTTCTTCTCCTCCCCTAGAGGTTCTTTAAATATTCCTTGATGTCCTCCCAGGGGTTCTTCTTAATAAAAACCATCGAAGAAGAGAGAAGGTTAGCTATGTGAAGCAGTGGGGGGTGTTGTGCAAGTATTTTTCTAACTTATCTCTACTCCTAGCAGGCATGAAATGAAAAAATTTTGGTTGACTTTTGTATTTTTCTTCTTGTACCTACAAAACTAAAGTAGATTGAACTGCAACTAACTATCTTAATGAAATGAAAATGTGCAATTGAAATGAAAGCAGGAAAGGACTAACTAATCTATTTTGCTCAAATGAAATTGCAGGAATGAAATGCTAAGCTACGCTTGCATAATGGAAATTGTGCAAATTGAAATGCTAAACTATGCTTGCAAAATTGAAATTGCGGAATTGAAATTCTAATCTATGAAAGCGGGAAATGTCTAATCTACTTTTGCAAAAATGAACTTGCAGAATGGAAATGAAATAAACTACTTAGTAGAAGGTTGTAGGAGAAAATAGAAGAAAAGCAACAATCACCAATACTTTGACACTTCCCCGGAAACGGCGCCAAAAAGATGGTGGGCCCCAGTATTGCAGCAATAATGTTGCAACTCCCAGGACTCCCTTCTTTAATTTTATCAACCCGGTTGTTCGTAACAAACTTGGAAGTGACGGTGCTGTATGCACAAGTACTAGCTCTTGCCGCAGTTGTCACTTGGTCAGCTGGCACAAGTCTGCTAGGAGCTTTAGCCAACTTCTATGAGCTCTTAGAAGACGCTTTCTAATTGATGGCTGAAAGCTAACTCAAAGGAAGCTAATCTACTTGCGAAAAGAGATTGAAAAACTGAAGCAAAGCGCAAACCCTAGCAAACCCTAATTCTACCAGCTAGTCCTACTGATGCAAAGATGAGAATGCAAACTACTGAAAGAGATTCCATTACTTTTATGAAGGTAAAATACATGTGTTTAGACTACCTTTGTCCTAAGAAAACATCTTTTTGTATTTTTGATTAAGTTGTCAATTTCATCATGCATATGCTTGAATTATGCTTTACTGTGCAGGGGTGGATCAAGGAGGAGAAATGCTTGGAAAAGGTTGGAAAGGTTCAGAGGGGTTCTAAGGAGTCCCTAAAACTCTTCCAGAGAGTTTCAAAAAGTTTGGCTATCAAGAAACCTCATTTGTGAGCTTCTACAGGAAGTCTGCAGGGGTTCTACAGGATGTTCAGGAATTTCTACAGGATGTTCAGAAATTTCTACAGGATGTTTGAAAATCATTTTTTAGAGGATGGATTAGTGAGGGAAGATGCATGGGTGGATCTGGAGGTAGGATAGGGGTCTAAAGCAGCCTAGGGACTGGTGGATGGAGTGGTGAGAAGGTGTAGAAGGATGACTTGGCTTGAACAAGGCTAAGGCAATGATTGAGCAAGAAGGTAGGGTTACCAGTAAAAAAGGACATATGGGAGATGAGGAACTCAGCTAGGAGATGGAACAGGTGGCTCAGATGATGTTTTGGGTGGATGAAAGAGTGGTAGAGATGCTCTGCACAGTGTACATTCAACTGAATCAACAAAGTCTTGCAAATAATCAAAGTCCTAGCTAATCTAGTCTAATTATCAATAACATGAAGAACAACAGCTTTATTTGGAAAGAAAACCATGTACACCAACTATGAAAAGAAACATTTCAGAGATCTAAACCCATAACTAATTTCTGCAAATGGAAACAATACACTAAGGATTGCATGTTCAAGTAAAACAACGTTTTTTTTGGCAGCAATGTCACCTTTTTCCCAGCTCACAATCCCACTGAGGGAGAGGTGAGATCAAAGGTGCTTGATGGAATTTTTCTAGAGATATTCCCTGTACTAATCTATCAACTAAATATGAACATGAAAATCTACTTTAACCTTAAAAAGCAACCTAAATAACAAACCGAGATTTAAATCTAAATAGCAGATTTTATTTTAGGAATGCAGCAAAGACACATGAAAGTAAACAAAGGAAGTACTGGGCACTTGAGATGGGCCCAACCCCAAAAGCTACAGCCTCCTAACAGAGATTTAGAGTTGGTGCAAAGCTGGATTCATCTTTATTGAGCAAGAAAAGAAACATTACATCAAAACTTTCCACAAGGAAAACATGAAAATGTGCTGAGATGCAGAGCTAAACTATTGCCTAAAGAAAGACTAAAATTGAACTACAAACTAGCTAACTTCTGCCTACAAAGTGAGTAACTACTGGCTAACCAAAATGACTAACTACCGGCTAACCAAAATGAGGCCCTAAGCCCTCTTATTTATACAAATTGAGGACCACAACAGTCCTCCTAAACTTTAGGGACTCAGCTGCCAAAACTTGTAGTTAACAACAATCCTACTTGACTTGCTTGGCTTCCCTTGTGCTAATTGATTTGGTGGCCCTTGAAATCTGAGCTGATGGTGGAGATATCGAGGTACAGGCCCATAAATGAAGGGAACACCTTCCTAAAAATCCACTCCACGAATTTGGTTGCCAAGTGCTCATTTCAACCGTTGACTTTGTCTCCAAATTGACCAAAAAGGCTACACAAAGCACACATTAGACTTGTTGGCATAATGACTAACCCAATTCACTATATTAGCATAAAATAATCAAAAACATGCAATAAACTAATGATAATGGTGGATTAAGTGGAATTAGGAGGTTGAATGAGCCCAAATAATAATCCATTTTTGGGGCTCATCAGAAATGATAGCACATTATGAAGATACAAAGAGCAACACCTTCTTTAGAGCAACACCACAACAATTGGAAATAGTAAAAGGGCTTTGTTACATATTAGAAATTAAAATTATGGCAACAAGGAAGTCTACCCCTCACAACTATAAATATGGAAGTGTTGTTTCTCCTAGCCTTCCACAACCTACAAGGGTTACACCACAACAATTGGAAGAAAAAAGAGAAAAAGGGATTTGTTACAATTGTGATAGCAAATGCACTAAAGGTCATAAGTGTGCTAAGAAGAGATTATTTTACATAGCCTATGAAGACGAGGAAGAAAATGATCAAGAAACATCAAAAGAAGAGGATATACGCCAGGACACTACCCCAGAGAAAGAAGAAATGAATCAGACCATATCTTGTAAAGCATTGGCAAGAATTACCACTCTTCAAAATCTCCAGATAGAAGGACATATCAAGAATAAAACGGTGCAAGAAGTGAAAGATCACATCAAGAAAGAAGAAATGAATCCAACCATATCTTGTAATTCATTGGTCGAAATTACCACTCCTCAAACTATCAAGATAGAAGGACATATCAAGAAGAAAAATGTTCAAGAAGTGAAAGATCACATCAAGCATCAAGAAATGAATCCGACCATATCTTGTAAAGGATTGGAAGAAATTACCACTCCCCAAACTCTATAGATAGAAGGACATATCAAGAAGAAAAAGGTTCAAGTAGTGAAAGATCACATCAAGCATCAACAACAAGTTCTCCAACTTTTAAAGGATAATGCGACTTTGGTGCAAAATCAAACAAAACAACGGGTAGATCAACATCATAGTGAAAAATGTTTTGATGTAGTTGATTGGGTATTTTTACTTCTACATCTCAAGCAAGATATTTATGAGAAGGAAATGTTGGCAATACTACATGCACTTAAAAAATAGCGACCTTACCGAATGGGAAGACTCTTCAAGGATTAGGATGTGGAAGCATTGCTTTGTGCTGTTTCTATTATCCAACTAGACTGGATAAATGAAGCAAGGGATGAATGGAAGAAGGACGAAGAAGTATGGCCACTTATTCAAAAGTTGTAAAAGATCCCAATTCAAACAATATTGCTAGATATTGAAGAGAAAGGAAAAACCATATTGGAACCTAGAGCAGTCAGAGAAACAAGAACCTGACAGTTACGAAATTGATCAATTTCAGAGTATCTCATCAAGTGGAAGAATTTACCCACTGAAGATTCCACATGGGAGGACAATAATTTTATACAGAAGCATCAAGAACTACTCAAGCGTTTAGGACAACACTTTTTGAAGGAGGGGGGCATGTTAGGCCCCTATACTACTAGTGTAACCCCTTATTGTTATTAGTAAAACCCACTTATTATATGTATGTACCCATGTAGTGCCCATATTGTTACTATTGTGCCCCATAGAAGCCCAGTATTGTTATTATTGTGCCCTTACATTATTATTGTTATGTTGGCTCTGATTATGTTATGACCCCTTAGACTCCTATATATAGAGAGGAGGTCTTTTCATTTGAATCATCCAAGAATTGTTCATTTATGTAATGTAAAGGCGGTTTCCCCCTCGAAGAGGCTGAATTCTAAGGCGTTGATCTATCTTTTCTATCTTTTCTTGAGATGGTTTCATAACAAATTCCAAATGCACCGGTCGAGACCATATGTAGTCAAGGAAATCACGGACGGTGGTGCAGTTCATCTTGTAAATCTGAATGGGGAAATATTTCCAGGAAAGGTGAATGACAGTGACTTTAAGTTGGATAAAGGGGATCCTGCACCTGCGCAATGACGATATGATATCAAGACAGTCTTAGCGCTACAAGTAGATGCAAGTGAACACGGGACTATAAACTACACTACTCAAGGAAGAGGAAACCGCGTGGAATTTGTGCGACGAATGAAAAAGGTTTGCCAGAAGAATACTCGACAAAATCAATTGCTCCAGAAGAAGATGCGATAGAAGCAGCTGCTTCAGAAGAAGCTGTGATGGATGAGTTTCATCCTGGGGGTTGGTGTGACACAACCGGGTCCAAAACTAGCCATCGAAGTGATTATTCATGATTGGAGAATGAAAATCCAACTAGGAGGAGCTAGTAAGTGACATTTATGGTGAAAATATTTGGATTTATGCCACCAAAGATGCATTTATGATTAGAGAATAGAGGGAATGGTCATATTTGAATTCAAAATTGCCTACAAATTTGGCATGTTGTTTTGCCAAAGAACACTTTTCTTTTTGAAATATTGGTATAAGCGCTCTTGTTTTCACTCTAATAATCGACACACTTAGGGAGGATTTTTTCGCAAGATCAGCATTCACGAAACTACCTGAGTATATTGAGTAGCTTATCATTGAGAAAATGTCTGTGCCAACAAGTTCTGAAGCCATTGTATCTGAAGCAGAGACCCCAAAAGTTTTATCAATAGAATCTATGCCATCCGTTCCTATAGCACTGAGGTTCCATCAAAAGTAGTGTATTGTAAACTAGAAAACGGTTTTATTTTGATAAAAAAATATGTTATTAAATGATTATCCTTATAGAATGGAATAAGAAATTTCTACCTTTTGTTATTGAAGTATAGATAGTAGAAATGTTTGAGTTCACTTCGGATTAGTATTAGAAGTTGCCATCTATTTCCCTATATTCTTGGGATAATAGCTAAGTTTGGTTCCTTTCGGTTGGTTTGGTTCTCCTAATATAAGTTTTTTGGAAAAAACATATCGAAAGAAAATTTGTCTTATGTAAATAGTTTCTTATGTAACCGCTTTAAACATTGTGGATGGATTTAGAAAATGTATGACAAGTTGTTAATCCATGCAAGCTTATAGAGGCAATTTTAAAAACATAAAACAAAAGGAGAGTGGTTTGAATGGTTGGATAATGCATGCCTATGACTTGGTTGTTGTAAATCCCTTGAATAATAATAATATTGATTATCATTTCCCCATGCATGTTTCCCTCAAAAGGAGGGTTAATGCCAAAGATGCAGAGTGCAAATTTTGAAATAAAAAAGCTCAATGCTAGTAATAGCTTTGAGTTATGGAAGTTTAAGATTAAGCATATGCTCATGCTACAAAGAGTGGAAAAGGCTTTATTGTGCAGGAAAAAGAAGCCTGTGGATGTGGATGTGATCACTAGGAAGACATGGATGTAAGAGCCCTTAGTGTTATTTGTTTATGCTTGGAAGATGATATGTTGTTCGTTGACAAATAGAATCTACTTGAAGCGGCACCTATACAACATCCAGGTGAAGGAAGGTGCAAAGATCTCTGATCATTTGAATTCTTTTAATACTCTTTTATGTCAATTTTATGGTATGGATGTAAATCTTGAATGGGAGGAAAAGTCAATTACATTATTGTGTTGTCTTCTTAAGTCTTGGGATCGATTTGTAACCTATATCAATTTTGTTTTTGTCTATACCATTGACTTTGATACAATAGTGGGAGTTTGATTGTTCAAGGAAATTTGATGGGAATCTAGCCTTGAAAACTCAACATCAAGATCAATGGTGGCAAGAGGTTGATTAAAAGAAAATGTTCAGAATACAAGAGACATATGAAGATCGAATTCAAGAGGAAATAAGATTAAGTTGAAGTGTTGATACTGTAAAAAATCGGGGCATCTCAAGAAAGATTGTTGGAATAGAAAGGAAAAAGCTGCTAAAAATGACTTTGCAAAATAAGCTAATTCAATTGAAACTAGTGTAGGTATTGGTTCAACATAAGTTACTTCCAATCTCGAAATCTTTGAATTTGCATTTTTGTGAGCATTATATTTATGGAAACAAACATACATAGAAATTTAAAAGGAGAAAACATTTTAATAAAGGTGTCCTTGATTACATCTATTTAGACCTTTGGGGACCATCTCCTAAAGTCTCTTTTGGAGCATCTTCATATTTTGTAACATTTATAGATGATTAATCTAGAAAGGTATGGATCTATTTACCGAAAAGAAAAGATAAAGTATTTGATGCCTTTAAGCAGTATACACCTTTGGTTGAAAAGAGCACTAGCATGTCAATTAAATGTTTGAGAACTCATAATGGAACCAACTTTACTTCAAAAGAAATTTGATAATTATAGTAGTGAAGTTGGGATCGAAAGAAATAAAACCACAATTTATAGTTAGCAAAATGGTGTTGTTAAAAACATGAACATGACGCTTCTAGGGAGAGTAAGTAGTATGCGCAGTAATGTGAAGTTGCAACAGGAATTGTGGGTAGAAGCAGTTCTTACAACATGTTATCTCGTAAATCGGTCACCATCAACTACAACTAGATGTAAGATCCCAAAAGAGGTATGGAGAGGTCAACATTGTTATTATTCAAATGTTAAAATTTTTGGTTGGGACACCTATTCTATTATTCCAAAGAATCAATGTTCCAACTTGTTGGATATGCTGATTGAGTTAAGGGATATAGATTGTGGGATCCTACTACCCACAAAATCATCTTTAATAGAGATTTCATATTTGATGAATCATCACTCATAAAATAAGTTGGAGATGGTGAACTGAAACAAGTATAAGTACCACATATTCAATGAATTCAATTGGAAACTCAATCATATTCAAGTGTGGAGGATCATGAAGATGTTCATGAAGAAACTCTTGTAAAAAAAGATGAGGATACGAAAATTTCAAAGGAAACTGAGGAAATACCACAACTTATTGTACAAAGGTCTACATGGATTGGATCTTTTCCTAAAAGGTGGGATGAGTTTGCTACATTTGTTCCATTAATTGCTAATGAATGAGAAATTAGTTGTTATCATGAAGCAATGGAAGTGTTGATTAATGATAAATGAAAATATCCAATTAAAGGGGAAATGGATGCCTTCGAAAGAAATAAGGCATGGGATTTGGTGGATCTTCCCAGGGAAAGGAAGGTTTTCAGTTGCAAGTGGGTTTACAAATTGAAGAAATGACTTGATGACAGTGTTCAGAAGTACAAAGCAAGACTGGTTACAAAAGGATATTCTAAAAAAGGAAGGCATTGATTTGCATGATATTTTGTTTATTATTGTTAAGCTTGTTTCAATTAGAGTTGTTTTAGCATTAGTTGCATTACTTGATCTAGAGCTAGAGAAAATAGATGTTAAAACAACATTCTTACATGAACATTTGGATGGGGATATATATATGGAATAATGAGAAGGCTTTGTTCAAAATAACAACAAGAGGTTTGTTTGCAAACTCAAGAAGGCATTGTATGGCATGAAGAACTCTTCCAGGAAATGGTACAAGAAGTTTGATTCCTTCATGAGGAGCCACAATTTGACTAAATGAGTATGACCATTGTGTTTACCTACAAAAGTTGGGAAATGACATATTCATATTTTGGTGTTATATGTTGATGATATGCTTGTAGAAAAAAAAGGAATGATTGAGATCAATAGGTTAAAGGGTCAGTTGGATAGGAATTTTGAAATGAAAAATATTGGAGCAGAAAAAGAAAATCTTGGACTTAGGGATACATAGAGATAAGAAAAATGGTAAGTTGTGGTTATTACAACAAGATTATGTCAAGACAATAATTCCGATTTGATATGATATCTTGAGGTTTTTGTCCTAGTAATGATAAAGAGAAGCAGTATAGGATTCTTAATGTATGTGATGGTTAGTACAATGCTATATATTTCACATGTAATTGTTGTTATTAGTAGATACATGGAAAATCTAGGTGCACAACATTGGGCAATAATGAAATGGGTGTTTTGGTGTCTTAAAGGCACGAGTAATTACTGTATCACCTATAATGGTAGTAGTGATTAAGTCAATGGTTATGTTGATTTAGATCTTGGAGGTGACTTGGATAAGGGGAGATCTAGTTCTTGATATGGTTTTTCCCCTGCTAGTGGAGCTGTTAGTTGGATATCAAAGCTTCAGAACATATTTTCTTTATCCGCTACCATGGATAATTTTAGGGTGGAATGTTCACCCTTAGGCGAAATTAAGGGGTTTTAATTTTTTAGTGGGCGACTATTCTATATCATAGTACATTTTTACAAATCGCCTCAAATAGCCCACGTTATTTTAAAGGAGAGGGTAAAAAGGTAAATTTAGCCCTTAATATTAGGAGTTACAACCTTCCATTTGCCCTAATTTTCAAGAATAGGTTTTATATAAGTGAATCCTATGGGACAAATACCATATTTATAAAAGAGGTATAATAAACTAATAAAAATATAAATAAATGATATGTATGTTAAATAAGTGAGACATTTTTTATATTCACTCCATAAGTCACCTTATATACATGCAAGGGTGTAAACAAATAAAAGTACAAAAATATAAATAAAATAGACGTATGATAAATAAATAAAACCTCTTTTTATGTTTAGTTCATAACCCTCTTTCTATTTATCAAGGCTCAAAAAAGAGGTTTTATTTACGTGAATCCTATGGGCCAAATACCATATTTGTAAAAAAGGTATGGTAAATTAATAAAAATATAAATAAACGAGAGGTATAGTAAACAAATAAAACATTTTTTTATATTTACTCCATAAGTCACCTTATATTTACGAACACTGAAAAAAATGCCTTATATTTAGGTGAAACCTATGGGAAAAATAATATGGGCCAAATACCATGGGCTAGATTATTATTAGTACCATGCAAAAAATGTTATTAACCCTAATATTAGTATTAATAAAAATAAAAATAGCACATGGTATTGACCCACGGTATTCATGTGGAATGTAGCCTATTTAAATGGGGGAATTAAACCAGCATAGATCCATCTTTGCTCTGGATCTACTAAGCCCCGAGAGCGATCAAATATCATGACATGCAAACTAGCATAGAGTGAAAAAATATTTGATCCCTCTCGGGCTTGGTGGATCAAGAGTAAAAATGGATGTTGTAATCTAATGTATGCTAAACATTTTAACCTGGTTAAAATAAAAAAAATAAAATAAAAACCAATTATTAATTTGATTAATTTTTATAAATTACTAATAGTAATTTTTAAGCTCCAGGTTTATGATAACCCATGTTATTGACCCATGGTAATACCATGGTATTCATGTGAGCATAAATTATTTAAAGGGGAAATTCTATCATCTTAGATCCATCTTAATTCTACGTCTACCAAGTGCTCAAGGGATAAATAGATTTCATGCCCCTAAGAGTGGTAGATGTGGAATTAAGATGGATATAGGTTGGTTTTTATGATAATGAAGATATTAAATAGACTTAGTAAATTATATT
>APFE031384645.1:0-11854 GCA_000404065.3 Pinus taeda | reverse complement strand
GAGCCTACTCCCAGTGTCAGCCTCAGCAGAAACTCCAGTACTTCCAAATCCAAATCTGACGCTGCCCAAGGAACACCTGAACGTTCTAAAAAGTCTGCAAGCAACCAAGGAAAAGGTGAAGAAACAGCCAAAGATACATCTCAGTCAAGTGCAATGTCGCAACAACAAGTTATCGCCTCCCCACCAAGAGATGTCCCTCCTCCCGTCATTAAATCGCCACTTGTCACAACAGAGCTTGATAAAGAATGGGAAAACTTCAACGAGCTAATCAGACTTGAAGGGAAAGTCCCAAGAACACCTGTGAGCGATGCACAGGTAACACAAGAAATGGTTTCAACCATGGTCGGTAGTGTCTCAGAAACGGAGCACAATCATATCGCTCCGCCTTCTGAGCTTCTACTTAGTGTAGAGGAAATTCCCCCACTGGATGTATTCTATAGTCCCCAACATAAAGCAGTGGTGAGGAGACAAAGAAAGAAGAGAAAGCTGGAGAATACACTGACAGGATGCTGAACATTTAGACGTCTTATGGAAAGACCCTAACAACAACCCGACAGAAAATCTCACGAAGTTGTCTCAGATCGCAGGAGCATACGCTTCTGCGGCTATCGACAAGGCGTCGGAAGTTCAGCAACTGTTGAAGGAAAAAGAAAACCAAATAAAGCTACTACAACAACAGCTACAACAAGCCAATGCTAGTATTGAAGCGTCCAAACAACTCGAGAAGCTACAAGAAGACTTTCAGCAAATGCAGATAAGCTATCAAAGAAGCCTAGACGAAAAAGGAAAGCAGTTGCAAGCTTTACAAGAAATACACAAGGAATTGCCCAAGCTTGCTGAATTTGTTTCAGAGTCTACCGGCTTAAATGAGCAACTTCTGCAACAACAGGAAGAGTTGGGACATAAAATATCACAGTGGAGTCACTATTGCGAGCTGAGCGACAAACTCACCAATCAAGTGACGGACTTGCGAAGTGACTACGACCAGGTTGACAGACGAGTGACAGAGTATCTAGCTTGGCAAGATGGAGAGGAAGGGAAGAGAGCAAATGCACCCAGAATAAACGAAAGCCATAAAGAATTGATCTTTAACAAATGGGACGATCAAATCAGGTAGGCAGAACAGGCGGCGGAGACAGCGGCGACACAGGAAAGCGTTCTTATCGACTGTGTAAATGAGAATTTATAGAGAGCCAACTTAATCACAGAAATCACCCCGGGATACCTACCAAACAAGTCATGAATGGAGGCAGAATGGAAGCAGAAGGCGGAGGAAAAGGGAAAAGCGATCCAGGCATTGAATAGGTTGAATTGGGAGTGTTATTGGGCATACTTAGTCAAGCCACACAGTCAATGGATGACTGTGAAATGCATCATAAACTCAGGCGAGAAAGTAGTGCCATCTCTCATAGATTTTGTTTTCGCAGCCCAGCTCAGCGCAGAAGTCGGCCAACCGACTCTTCTCAAATCCATGATGAACACTTGTAGTTTTAAGGACCAAATTCAGAAGTAGCTTATTTTTAGTAGTTTTTTGTTTCTTTTTATTTAGATTAGAAAAAGGATGGTCATTTGAGAAACGTATCCTAAAATTTTGTAAAAACACTATTATTAGAATTAGGAAGTAGTATTTTAACCCTTCTCATGCATTTAGAGAAGGGTCCAGAGATTTGTCAAAAACTTGTCCTCAGAACATGCACTTCTGCACCCTCAGAGGAGTTTTTGATGAATGGATGGATCGAGATTTATTTTTACTTGCATTTTGATATCTGCTACTGATGTTGCACTTTTTTACTCTTGGTAGATTTTAGAACAAGAGAGATAAATCATTGTTGCTTGAAGCTTATGAGTGGAATCAGTCATAAATGGTACTTTTATCTCTTGACTATTCCTGCTTATGTTCTTTAAGTGATTTATAGTTTCAGTTGTTTATATGTCATTATTTGAATGTATGGTTTATCATTTGGCACTTTTGTACGGTGGAGTCATATTGTTTGTGTCTGACATATGAATAACTTATTATGCGATATGTTGTTCACAACTATTTTGCATAACTTCTTATGAAAAGTGGTTTATCTTTAATGATTTCTATTCTTATGATAGCTGAATGATCTTTATTACTAGTTATTGTTCGAAATCTTTTTAGATCGCATAATAGAAGATATACACCCCGGGTTAGTGTAGATTAGATGTGTTGTTTCTCATTAGATTACAATAATATAGATTTAGTTTAAAGAGTCTGAATTAGATTAGCTTTAAATTTCTCTTAGATCAGCATAGTTCAACTCTACACACACACACACACACCCAAGGTCGGGAAACTGGTCCCGTCATCCCTAGTCGGACTCGCTATACCAAACAGATAAGGAGCTGCCAACCAAGGTCCGGACCGGGTGGGTATCCCCCTTGTTGTCGACTCAATTTTCGAGGCTTCAACACCTACCCTGCCCATCTTACCTAATTTGAAACCGGTTCAGGAATTGCGAAGAGATGTCATGCCCTAGCCTTCCTTCCTGCTCTACAACCAGCTCAGGAATTGCACAGAGTTGTCCTTCCCAATCCTTCTTCCCTGCTCTGCAACTAGTTCAGAATCTCAACAGAACTATCCAGGTCATGACTATCTCTCAAAATTGCACAGTTTTAACTAGCACCTCCTACAATCCGACCTTGTGCTCCTCTAGAAAACTATGCATATTTTTCTGCCAGTGCCCCTTTCTGCCCGCACTGTCTTCCCCAGAGAAATTGTACAAATCCCAACTAGATGACTGACCCAGTGATCCCTTGGAAAATTGTACAAATTGGCCCAGCAGCTCCCTAACACTCCGCCTGACCTTCCTCTTGGAAATTGTGTATTTCTACCTCCTAGGTGGGTTTTTCCCCGCAACTGTCACTATTGTCTGCACAATTCCCATTACTGCTCCAGAGCCTCACATCTTGACATATGCTTTGTTCTTTGCAGTCTCAGTGCCTTGTCCCTCTCTCGGCCACCTGCACCGAAATGGAAAACAATGCATCATAGTAGACTGGGATATTTTTGGATTTGATGTCATCTCATCATGAGAGATTGCAGGAACAGGTACATCGATGAAACATGGCGTGACGACGAATGAGATAGAAAAGAGGTGCATCCTAGAAGAGTTTCTTGCATTCGAATGAACACATGAAGCACATCTAATAAGCAAGCGAAGGGGACACATTCAAATGCATTGCCAAGAAAATATCAAGACCATAGAAGACCTTGCACACTTTGCCATATGGAGGTCAATACATGTTACACCGAGAGCATACCATCGCTCAACAACACAACCATTCGACATGGATGTTGGGTCTAGAAGACCTTTATGTGGCACCCTAAGGCCAAATTTGAATTTGAGTGGAGAGAATCATGGGATCTTGAGGATATGTCTCACATCTCCTAATTGTATTGAAACTCTAAGAAGACATATGTCTTATCAGTTCCTATCTTGATTAGGGCTCTAGAGGTAGAGTGAGAGATTCGTGGACTCTCATTAATGAGATGACTTCTCATCTTTTTTTATAAATAGGAGATCTCTCTCCTTCATTTGTTAGTTCTTAAGCTTGTAGCTTTTTGGTAGCTCTTTAGCTTGGAGTTTGTAGTTCTTCCTTGATGGCTTTGGAAAGCTTTCGAGAGCTTTGTTGTACTTTGTAATTTTGAAGAATTTGAATAAAGCTTTGATGTTCTCAACATGGAAGGAGATGTGAAGTAGATGTCATGGAGCATATTAGAATGTAAGGTAGAGTAGATTTTATTTTGTAGTTTTTCTTTGATTTCATTTCAAGTATGTCATTTTATTGCTTTTAAGTTTGATAGTTTAGATTTTCCATTCATGCAATTTTAATTCATGCAAATGTGTTCAACCGGTTGATTGTAGATTAGTTTTTTCTTTACATTTTCTTGTATTTGCTTATTAGATCATTTTCTCATGTTATATGATGATATTTCCAGAGCCTTAGGTAATAACTAATTTGCAAGTTAGTTGTTGGCAACATTGGCGAAATATTATGATTATGGATGGGATCATTAGCTTGCTTTTCATTAGTGTAAAGTTAGATAATTTAATGTCATTCTCTCATGCTACATGATGATATTTCCAAAGCCTTTATTTGGTAACTAATTTGCAAGTTAGTTGTTGGCAAAATTAACGAAATATTAGGACTATGGCTGGGATTATTGGCTTGCTTTTCATTAGTGTACCATTAGATAGTTTTTTGTTTTCTCATGTTATATGATGATATTTCCAGAGCATTAGGTAATAACTAATTTTCAAGTTAGTTGTTGGTGAAATTGGTGAAATATTATGATTATAGATTGGATCATTAGCTTGCTTTGCATTAGCGTAAAGTTAGATAGTTTAATGTCATTCTCTCATGCTATATGATGATATTTGCAGAGCCTTTAGTTGGTAACAAATTTGCAAGTTAGTTGTTGGCAAAATTGGAGAAATATTATGATTATGGATGGGATTATTGGCTTGCTTGTCATTATTGTACCATTAGATAGTTTTTCGTTCTCTCATGTTATATGATGATGTTTCTAGATCCTTTAGTCGATAACTGATTTAAAGGTTTATTGGCGAAATTGGTGAAATGTTATGATTATGAATGAGATGACTTGCTTTCCATTAGTGTAGCATTAGATACTTTAGTGTCATTTTCTCATACCATATAATGATGTTTTCAGAGCCTTTAGTTGATTACTGATTTGCAGGTTAATTGGCAACATTGGCGAAATGTTATGATTATGGATGAGATTATTGGCTAGTTTAATTTGCTTTCTTGGATTTCATTTAGTTGTTATTATTTTCACTTTCATTTCATAGATATTTTGCTAGCTTAAATTAATCTAACTTTTCAAAGTTTTGATTTGTTTCATTTTCTCTTTCTTTAGAAATTAGATTCTAACATAAGAAACAAAACCCCCCAAAAAATATATAAACTATAAAACAACGAAGTAAGAAAAAAGGTTAACTAAGCACATATGGTGCACCACACTTCATCAGTTTACAATACCCGGATTAATAATTTATGTAGAGCAATTTAGGACACTAAATTGACTAGACATTTTGGCACCGTTGTTGGGGAAGTGTAATTAGGAGACCTTATTTTTTACATCTAAAAAAAATTTAATAATTTCTTGAGCATGCTCTCCTCCTGCACTTTGTGTGATTTAGAGGATCAGAAAAAAGAATTTTTATCTTAAAAAAAAAGGGGACAAAATAAACTTCATCATTTCATTTGATTCAATAAAAAAATCCAACTACTTTCGTAGGTTCAGCTCTCCAAGATTGACTGGTTATAGTTTGTAGTGACCCTCAAAACACTGTGTCCTGTTTTTAATAAGGTTTTTCAAACTAGTTGCGGAATGTATCCTGATTCCACAGCTAACTATGAATTCTGTAGCTAATTTCAAGGTTTAGCAGATTGGAGGCATCCAATGAAGAAACCAACCACATGGGCATCTCCAGAATTGTCCGGACATGGATCCTACCCTAGTCACCCAGCCCAGATTGATAAAAAAAAAAATCAGCTTACGACCTCATTCAAAGTCTTGTTTTTAGCATATTTACCTTGAAGTCTTTATTGCCTGAAATTGAAAATCACTATTCATTCTTATAAAATTTCACAATTTCAGAAGAAAAAAAAAGAAACAATCAATGGCTATCCCCAATTCTAGTTTCCACTGTGGCGTCAATAGAAAATCTGCATTCCTGTTTGAGATTTGGCCTTGAAACAAACCTGCAAAAACATTTAAAAAATAAAAAAAGAAGAAAAACGCTTTAAAAATATATAAAACAATAAACTTGCAATATGAATGCAGAACAGGTTAAAAAGTTGTCCTAGCTTTTTTGACCGGTACCTACTCAAAACTCTCGTGGTCCACAAGACAGTAGGCCTGGGAAACTTGTTTGTTATAATGCTAGGGAACCAAGACGTGTACCATTTGTTGATCAGATTCCCCAAGTTCCATTATATTGACCTGACACAATATTGCCTCAGTGTGCACCATTGCTTGATGCTTATGCTTTGCAAGCATCAGATTCGTATCCTTCTCTGTATCAGAGGCAAGCCTTACTGTGAGGAACGGATTGTTATTTGATATTGATTATCGTGGGGTAGATCTAGGGCTTGAATATTTACACCATCAGAGAATAAGAGAACGTGTTTTAAGAGAAAAATTATCTCGATGATATTAACAGGCCTTATGTGCCAAGAGAGGATGACTACGCTGATGCTACCCTTTGTACAACTGACTTCACATCTCCTCCTGGAAGTTTATATCCTTCACTCTTAGAGTCATCTTCACTGTTAGGGTTATCTTCTTTTTTTTGCTAAAGAAAGAGACTTTCCTTCTATTTCAATAACCCAAAAGTATAGTTACAATAAGTACAAAAGGCTTGCAGATCTATGGACCTACCAAACCATCGAGATCGAACAAACAAAGATGTGACCCACTAAACCCAATCAAGGCCAAGCTAACGAACACACTATCCCCACATCAACAAGGAGAACCAAGGTCAAAGTTCGCGTCACCTCCTGTAAAAAACTCGCAAAGAATGAACAAACACGTGACCCCACCAACTAGCCCTATGAGATCTGATCGTCGATTGCCCCCGCCAGAAAAGGATGACACGGAGAGATATCGGAGAGCTAAGATGCGAGGTCTTTAAGGCGCTATCAAGGGTGGTATTAAGACCTACCCCCCTACCACGTGTAAAGAGCTGAGTGGAATCGCTCTCAACGAGCCAAAACCACTTAACATTCAAGAGCCTTGCAATCAAAAGAAAACCACTGCTAGCTTGGTTTCCCGAGCCAAAAGAAACAAAGCGTGGGAAAATCATAGAGGGAGCAGACCAACCTTTCAACCTATTGAACCCGACAATAAAGCTCGCCGCTGAAACATTCTAAAACTGCAGAAGAAACCTTGTGTCGTCTCTCAAGGAACAAAGGAGATAAAGTCCCATACCCCTAAGGAAGTTATCGCCTATGCAGAGAAAGCCCTATTTCAAGGAGCCGACTGCCGAATTGAGAAAGAACAGGCATACAGAGCTTTAATATTGGCTTGCCCCTCGTGCCCAACAATAAAAAATTTCTTTGTCTTCTGTGGCTTGAGCCTCGCAGAGAGCTTTTACCCTGCTTGGAGGCATCTCCTGCCATTTCATTTCTATTCTGCAATCTGGATTAGTCACTCCTAGGTTGGCCAGTAGATCTGCAATTTTGTTGGCCTTCCTCTAAACATGATTGAAGCTAACTGTTCGTAGACTTTGGAGATGTTTTTGGATTCTCTGGTACACTTGTATTAGTCTCCATTGTTTTGAGACTCTTTCAGGTGCTGTACGATAGCTGATTTTCTTGACTGCATTTATAGAAATCTCGAAGTCTGCTTCAATGAGAACATTTGAGTTGTGATTGAGTTTAAGAAGCTCTAGACATTGTTCCAAAGCCATTAATTCACCCATGTTATTGGTAGCTTGGCCTAAATGACAGTGGAAAGTAAAAACTATTTTTCCATCTTCATCTCCTAACACACCCCCATAACCTGTTGTCCCCGGGTTGCTTTTTGGCGCCCCATCAATGTTGCATTTTAGATAACCTTTTGGTGGAGGATGCAAAAACTCCTTTTCCCTTTCCAACATTCTTTCTTTTTTCCTCAGACCATTGAGGATGATCTCATGCATTCCCAGTTGCTTGAGAGTTCTCAATTCAAGTGTCGTGGGAGGATTCGAGGGATAACTATGCAGAGTGGTCGAAACAGTCTCCTTTATCTGCTTTAAGATCAATTCCATCAAGCAAAGAGGGGTATTTTTTTCATCCTTGAAAATTATTTTATTCCTTTCTTTCCAAGCATTCTAGATAATGAAGCTTGGTGTAAAGGTCCAGGCCAAATTAAGGATTTCATTCTCTACATAGTTTTTTCTCCACTCGTTCAGGGTGTTAATAATGCTACCTTTATCTTTGTCTGTCTGCTGAAAAATGCTTTTGAAAGAATCCCACAACCAGGAGGTATACATGCAACTATTGAGAATATGTTCCATAGTCTCCTCTCGAGCCTCACATAATTGGCATCTAGAAGGCCCCATCACCCCCCTCTTCTGAATGTTACCCCAAGTTAGTATTTTCTTGTGATGAACTAACCACATAAACAGTTTGATCTTCATCCATCCTTGGTGACTCCAAAATTTTTTCCAGGACCTAGCCAAAATGCAGGGCTCTAGCTTAAGAGAAATTCTTTTAGCTTCCTTAATATTAAAGATTCCTTCTTTGTTTTGGCCCCATCTTAACTGATCCTACCCATATATAACCATGATCTTACTCTATTTCAATATGTTCATGAGTTCTTCTATTTTTTCTTTTATGGGGTTGTCTGCTCTGTATTCTATTTTCCTCCAGCTTCTCCATTTCTCAGTGTCCTGAGGAAGATTCCAGAAATCCCTGACTTTTATTAGCCCTTCGAAATCAGTTTCTTGCTTGATGCCCAAAAATTCCCCCCTTAACAACATCGATTCTTGTTGCCATTTATCTTCCCAGAAGAGAGCCTGATCTCCTGCTCTGATTTCCCAAAAGCTGTTGTTTTGTACCAGGCTTCTATTTTCCCAAGCTTTATTCCAGATGTGAAAGCATTTTATGTTCCCTAACATTCTGATGAGCTCACTCGTTTGCCAAGAGCTTTCATATTTCTCTTTCCAGGTATTAGCCCATTGCGCCCCTGGTTCTTTAACCCATCTCCACCATAGTTTAGCTCCTAAAACATTACTTAGAATCTCCTAATCATCTAAGCCTAGGCCTCCATGACTTTTGGGTTTGCAAATTTTATCCCAAGAAACAAGGGCCCATTTCTTTATGGTTTCCTCCTTGCCCCAGAGAAAGTCTCTCTAAATGTTCCTGAATTGCTGTAAGACCCCTTTGGGAGCTGGCAGGGCTGATAAGAAGAAAACAGGGATAAATTGAAGAACAACCTTCGTTAAAATCAATCTACCAACAGGGTTCAACGCTCTATAAGTCCATCTTTTGATCTTGTCTTGCATCTTGTTGAGCACCAGTTCCCAGATACATTTGTGCATTGGTTTATCCGTCAGGGGGATACCCAAATATTTTGAAGGGAGGACCTCCCTTTGGAAGCCCAAAATTCTAGATATGTTCCTTTGAATAACAATGTTAGTGTTTAAGAAAAAAAAATTGATTTGGAGAGATTGACTTCCATACCTGAAGCCGAGGCAAAGTCATTTAAAATTTTCTTGTATGTTGTAGCTTCCTTGACTATGGGGATGCCCTACAGCATGGTGTCATCCACAAATTTCGGATGAGTCAAGGCTTGGCCATTCTATGTTAAATGGATACCCTTGATCTTCCCTAAGACTTTGGCCTTTTTAATGGTTTGACCCAATCCTTCCATCATGAGTATAAAGAGGAAGGGAGAGAATGGGTCTCCCGCCTAAGGCCTCTGGAAGGAGTGAAGATCTCTGAGGGCGAACCATTCACCAGAATTGAAAAGCTGGGTGAGGTAACCAAAGCCATAACCCATCTGATCCAGTCATGATCAAACCCAAAAGCAGAAAGGACCTTTTTGATGTAAGTCCAGTTCACCTTGTCATACGCTTTTGCAATGTCCAGTTGTATGATCATACCGGCCTGCCTTTTGCTAGTGAGAGAGTGAATAACCTCGTGGGCCTGAATAATATTATCCAAGATTTGCCTTCCTTTAACATAACCAGAATGTTCCCCCGAAATCAAAGAAGGACGAAGAGGTTTGAGTATGTTGGCCAAGATTTTGGAAATAATTTTGTAAACAACATTGCATAAAGCAATGGGTCTGAACTTATTAGGAGTCAGAGTCGAGTCCTGTTTGGGGATCAGGGAGATGAAGGAGTTGTTGATGACTTTCAGAATGGATTTACCTCTTCTGGAGTCCTCTACCATGTCCAAGATGTCCTGGTTGAAAATATTCCAGCAGACTTTGAAAAAATCAACATTGAAACCATCTGGAACTAGAGCTTTTCCATTCTGCATGTCTTTGATAACCATACTGACCTCTACTTTGATTACTGGTTTGTTTAGATTAAAGTTATCTTCTTTTGACACCATCCTAGTAGTATTTTTTCTAATTTCCTTGATGTGTTGGTCTCTGTCTGGATTATTTTCATTTGTGATGCCTCTGAAATATTGAACCAACACGCCTTCAATATTCTTGTGAGAGGTCTGAATCTCCCCATATTCATTCAATGTTGAGGAGATTCTACTGTGTGTTCTATTGGTAATTGTGGAGCGGTGGAAAAAACTAGTGTTTTGCTCACCTTCTTTGAGCCATTGCACTCTTGACTTTTGTCTCCAAAATATTTCCTCATGTATGCATAAATTCTCCCAATCTAGGTTGAGCTTTTCAGCTTGCTCACTTTTGGTTTTATTAAAACCATTTGTGATCATTCCTTGGTTTAGTTCCTGTAGTTTGATCTCTACTAATGTTTGTTTACAAAAATGTTACCAAAATCCTTCTTGTTCCATTCTTTGAGTTTTATTTTTATGTGCTTTAGTCTTTTATGGAGGAGGAACATTTTGGAGCCCTGAACCTGAAGATCTTTGGATCACCATTTTTCAATGTTGCTGATGAAGTCTGGGCGAGAGAGCCAACTATTCTCAAATCTGAAGGGTCTGTTTCTGGGAGCATCAATTCCCTTGATTTCTAATTGAATCGGCCAGTGATCAAAGCCTCAAAATGGGAGAATATTTGTAGATATTTCTGTATTTGTGAGCATTACCTTCTCAAAGATAAAAAATCTGTCTAATTTGGAGGCAACCTGAGCATTGCCTCCTCTTTTGTTGTTCCAAGTAAAAAGACCGTTATGCATTTTAGAGTCAACGATTTTCACGTCTTCTATGAAAGAATGGAATCCTGTTGAATCTCTATTGAGGATTCTAGTGCCTCCTTTTCTTCTAAAAGAGATTTAATCATGTTAAAGTCTCCTCCAATGACCCAAGGGATTTCTTCATGTCTGCTTGTGAGATCTACTAGGGAGTTCAGAAATCTAAGTTTCTCATCAATTTTCTGAGGACCGTAGACATTCGTAACCAGGAAGGTCTTAGACATCCCCATTGGTTGAATGATAGCTGATAAGTAGTTTCTTGTTGCCTCTACATCTACAATGCTGAATTTTTGGGGGTTCCAAAGAGTTAGAATACATCGCACTGCGTTCTCTGCTTTGACTTCTAGAAACTCAAATTTGTTGAGCCATTTGTTATGGATTTGTTTTATTTTCTAAATGGAGAATTTTGTTTCTTGAATGAATATTATGTCCGGCATTGCTAGTTTCATTCTATTACTTGGCATTCTTTGTTTTCTTTTACTACCTAGACCTATAATATTCCATGATATGAACTTCATAATTAAAGATTTGTAAAGGAGTAACTGGTTAGATCTTTCATCTTACCTGAATATATCATTAGCTTTCCACACTACATCAGGAGCTCATTTTGCTTTTTTCTGCCTCTCTTCTTACCTAGATTGCTGGTGGCTAATCCTGCATTTAATTTCATTGTTTTCACCCCTCTGTGCTCCTGTTTATGGATGTTTGTACCTTTCTCCAGTCCTCGTTCCTGAGTCTTCCATAAAAAAAGCTGATGTATCCTGTTGCATTCTTCTTGAGGCAGAGAACCTATTCCTCCTTTGGTTCCTTGCCTTAGGAATCCTTCCAGATCCAAGTTTTCCTTGTCAAGGATTTCTTGTAGTTCGTGATCATCCAGATCTGTTTCACTTTGGGTCATTTCCTGGTCTGTTTCCATTTCTGTTTCACTTCTCATGGCTTCTTTTTGAGAGTCAATATCTGGAGAAAGATTTGTGTCCTCT
>APFE031384644.1:51400-62367 GCA_000404065.3 Pinus taeda | reverse complement strand
TGCACAGGTACATGCAGCAATTACAGGCTTCAACACTGTCGAAGTGTCAACAGCACATTAGGGTAAAAGGTAATGCTGCAATGAACGCCAATGTTATGTTTTGGCAACAGTCACGCAAAGAAAGACAGGACTATCACCCTTTTAACCCTCACAATCTTCAAGCTGCATTATCCAGGGTTTCCAATTACATTCGTTGTATTCAACATTGTGGAGTAAACTGGATCGGATATCGTTTCCATTTTCCAAGTCTACGGCTTCCTTCAGAACAGTATCAGTGCAACTTCCAGTTGACCAATAGAGATGAAACCTTGGCATGGCAACACTTGCAGAATAACAGAGGATTCAGAGCTCCTACAGATGCCACCTTCTCCAGCTATTGCTTGAGTAATTTGCATGCTCAGTCCCAGTACTCAGACTCTGATTCAGACTAGGGGTTTGCCTGAGGACCATGCATACATTTTTTTTAGCTGGTGGGGATGTTAGGACCCCCACTATGTATCATTTTTGTGCCTACATATTTTGATAACATTTTAACTTTATAACCATGAATCCCAGTATCATCTTCATCCACTTTTTCCCAAGGTATACAAAAACCTCTTCTTTATTATATGATTAATCTGTTTTACATTTAATTCCACAATACTCTTATATTTTATCATTAATTGAAGTATATCATTGCTAATACAAATCCAGAGGTTGCAGATAAGCATTGCGGCCATTGCTGAAACAGCTGACTCCATTGCTGAAACAGCTGACTCCGTTGCTGAAACAGCTGACCCAGTTGCTGAAACAGCCGTCAAACACGCAAATTCCATTGGCCGTAATTTGCGATTCTGGAAGAGCTTTTTGAAGAATAGTGGCAGCAGTACGAAGACATGATTATCTGGATCATCCTGAAGATAGCATTCTTGTTATCTCTGTTGTAACAATATCTTTTTATGAAGAACCGAATAATCCTGTTTTGGGGAAAAAGAACAGATTTGAGATTTGCTCTCATGTAAACTGTAAATGATGTCTCCTCTTTAAAAAGAGGAAACATCATCATTAGAAGGGGTCGGTCATTGTAAAAGCTACAGGAGCATACTGTGTGAGGACTGGAGCTAGTCTCCAGTTGTAATGTATCAGTGATTTTGACAGATGAATAAATCTTTCTTTTGATCGTTCCAATTTAATTCTTTCTCCCGGGGAATCTTGTGAGAAGGAAAGGGCCCGCCTTCCTCACAAGATTCGCCCATTGGTTCTGGTAGATTGTTTAATCCTTTATATGTTTGCACTTCATTTTGATTCTGTTGTTAGACACTGGCTACACAGCTTGAGTAATACTCTGTTTCCTGAGCACTGCATATATTGAATGCTTTCACTCTTAGCAGTTGAGATATCTGTTTCTGTTTGATTGCATGAATGAATGATGTTGGGAGACAGGTGCTGAAGATTCCTGCATACAGGAATAGGGTTCTGTTCCCATTAATTGCTTTCCTTTCTCTGCAGTGTGAATAGAAACAAGAGAGCAAGTGCTGAAGATTCCTGCTCACAGGAATAGGGTCTTGATCTCTTAAGTTTACAGTGTGATTAGGTGTCAGGCATCAGGTGCTGAAGTTCCTCACTAAGGAATAGGGTCCTGTTCCTGCTGTGGTTGATTGATTTCTTTCCTTACAGATTGATTTTTCCTTTATTGGAATTGTAACTGCAATAGAGGGATTATCTCCGTATAACTTAATTAACTTCAGCTTTGATTAAATAGAGTGTGAATCAGTAGATTGGTGAGATTAATAACTGTGTGTTCTTTCTTTTACTACAACATTGCTTCTGGTTTTGAACTCGAGCATATCCAGTGCGAGACTACCTTTGAAATAAAAAGACTTCCTCGGGTTGACAATTTATGTGGCGCTTGAATTGTGGAAACAATTAAAGCGACCAACAGAGGCTACAAGGGGTCATAGTTGACATTGAGGGTATAAGCATGATGGTGGATTTTGAGGTAATAGAAATTGTGGACGATAGCAATCCCTACCCTACGCTCCTTGGAATTGATTGGGCCACTAACATGAATGGGGTAATTAACCTGAAGAAGTGGAAGATGATATTTGAAAACAAGTTGCTCCATGTAGTGGTTCCATTGGATCTCGTGGAGGGACCGTGCTATACAGAACCAATACGAGATTATGAAAGCGATGACGATCTGGACTAGATTTACAAGATAATGGCACAAGACCAGGATTGGGTGAATCCAATAGTGGCCGGATGCATTGCATGGGATCGCAAAAGCTCCTGCATGTCTGATTCAGATGAAGAATTGTAGCATTGGTAGAACTGACTGCATGAAGTTTTGACGTTGTTTTGTAATATGATGACCAATTCATTGCGCTGTGTGTCATTCAAAGTTAGGGATCTGCCTCATTGTGGTGGGCTAACTAATGTTGATTTCTTTTTGGATGCATTTGAAAAAGAAGTACCGGAGAAACATCACTTCTAGGCCTTGGATTGGGTGTTGTGTCCTACACCTGCAAGATGGTGGGGTATGCACAAGGGTAGTTTTAGTGATTGGCGGGACTATAAGAGCATGATGAGAATATGCTTTGGGTAGCCAAAAGTGTAGATGATACTTAAGTATGATGGAAGAGATGACCCGCGCGATCACCTGGCTAAATGGAATAAGGCTTATGGCATGGAGCCCCAACCTGAATGGGTGCATCTATTTTGTCATAGCCTCGGAGTCATACCAATGAATTGGTACTTGGAAACCAAGCTCTGCCATGGCATGAAAGAATGGGACATCCTGCACCAGGAATTTTTAATGACGTTCAGCTTTGAGGATGGGTTTGACTGTATTGACGCGACGCTACAGGAAGTTAAAGCAATGATATTTAGGTTACCACAAGATCCTTTGGACCTGATCCAACCTGATTGGACTTCCTAGTTGAGTCATGCACTAGAATTCTATAATAGGACCATTGAAGAAGAAGATGAGGATCCCTGAAAAGTTGATATTTTGAAAACTGAAGGTCACGCGAGGTTGAAGGTCCATAGATAGAGGATCCTGACATAACCATGCCACTAAAAACCAGGCAGGTCAACATTGGTACATAGGAGGAACCAAAATTTGCAAAGTTTTGGGACTATTGGGATGATGCGACAATAGCCAAGGTCGCTGAGATCCTCAGCAAATATCAGAATTTGTTCCCCACAAATTTTTCTGATCTAAGAGGGACAATAGGAGACCTGGGTGTCATGAAGATCACCCTGAAACCAAACGTGAAGCCTATAAAACAAATACCTTACTGCCTTAATCCTAAGTATAAGGAAAGGGTTTGCGTTGAGTTGGATAAGATGCTCACGATAGGAATTAGTGAACCGGTAGAAGAGTCGGATTGGGTAGGACCGATAGTGGTTGAGGAAAAGACATAGAAGGAGGAAATAAGGATATGCGTGGATCTCCAGAAGTTGAATGATGCTTGCGTGCACGACCCCTTCCCAACCCCATTCACTGATGAAGTCTTGGATAATGTAGGTGGCCAAGAAGCATACTCTTTCACTGATGGGTTCTCTGGGTATCATTAGATCAAAATCACGCTTGAAGATAGAAGCAAGATGACCTTTGTGACAAAATGGGGATGTTTTCAATATATTGTAATTCCTTTTGGGCTAAAGAATGCATTAGAAATCTTTTCGCATGTAGTCATTGCGACATTCAAAGACATCATTCATAAGTTCTTGGAGGTGTACTTTGACGATTGGATAGTGTTTTGATTGGTCAAGCATTTGGGATCCTACTAGGGCATGTGGTGTGCTGACAGGGATTGATGGTAGACCCTGTGAAGATCACGGTGATAATCAACATGGAGGCACCAAGGAATGTGAAACAACTGTGCGTGACCTTGGGGCATATTGGATACTATAGGAAGTTCATCAAGAGCTATGCCCAAATCAATGTGCCCATGGAGAAGTTGAAAAAGGATGCCATGTTCTATTAGAATGATGAATGCCAGAAGAGCTTCAATGTGCTGAAAGAGAAAATGGTCACTATGCCAATCCTAGTCCTTCCAAACTGGAGGAAGGAATTTCATGTGAACATGGATGCCTCATGTATCACGTTGGAGTTCATGTTGACACGGGGGGCGAGGGGGAATTGGACCATCCTATAGCATTCGCGAGCAGGAAGTTGTCTAAGGTTAAGAAGAGCTATTCTACTATAGAGTGCGAAGGACTAGCCATGGTATACACACTCCAAAAGTTCAGGCACTACTTCCTGGGTGGACATTTTAAGATGTATACAAATCATTCTATGCTAAAATACCCGATTAATAAGTCTGTGTTGGGGGGGAAGATCTACTGGTGGTTGCTATTATTCCAAGAGTATGATTTTGAAGTTATTGTGAAGCGTGGATGATTGAACATGGGACTAGATCATCTATCGCACATTGAAATAGGAGAGAAGACCACTAATTTGGAGGAAGGACTACCTGTTGCACAACTCTTTGTGGTACACATTACCAATAGTCACTTCAAAGATATCATACAACTCTTGACAACAGGGACTGATCTAGAAGGGTATACACACTAGCAGAATAAGGAGTTAGTAGTACGCACAACAGACTTCTCTGTCATTGAAGGACATTTTTACAAAATGGGGTCGAACGAAATATTGTGACGCTATGTACCTGAG
Organism: Pinus taeda; assembly: GCA_000404065.3. Taxonomy (NCBI): domain Eukaryota; kingdom Viridiplantae; phylum Streptophyta; class Pinopsida; order Pinales; family Pinaceae; genus Pinus; species Pinus taeda. The sequence goes on along the minus strand of APFE031384644.1, from coordinate 57,704 downwards.
TTTGAGCGAAGCAACATTCTCGCGGAGGCTCATGGAGGAGCTACAAGAGGACATTATGCAGGAAAAGTGACAACGTAGAAGGATCTGCGTGCTGGACTGTGGTGGCAAAATCTACATAAGGATGCGAAAGCATATTGTAGGGCATGTGATATATGTCAAAGGACTGGCAAGCCATCATAGAGGGATGAACTACCATTGATACCATAGGTGACATTACAACTATTTGAGAAATGGGTGATTGACTTTGTGGGACCAATTTAGCCTATGGGAAAGAAAACAAGTGTGCGGTACATCATCACTGCAACAGAGTACATGACCAGGTGGGCAGAGGCATAGCTTGTGAAGGATTGTACCTGCATGACAACAACAAAGTTTCTTTTCAATACGTATTGATGAGATTTGGCTATCCAAAGATCTTGATGAGCGATCATGGTACACACTTCCTTATCTAAACAATCAACGTGTTGATAGAAGAATTTCAGGTGTATCATCAAAAGAGCATGCCTTTTCACCTGCAGGCCAATGGGACGGTGGAAGAATTCAATAAAATACTGGAGAACACACTGACAAAGGTCTGCAATGCTCAAAGAAGTGACTAGGATGTGCATGTACCAGCCATGCTATGGGCCTACAGAATGACTTGCAAGAAGTTGACTGGGAAAATGCCTTTTAGAGTTGTGTATGGCATAGAAGTTGTGATGCCAATGGAATACATTGTACCTAGTCTATGTATAGCGGCACTCATAGGAATGGCAGACTACAGAGCCCTAGAAGAGTGGTTAGCACAACTAGGAGAGTTTGAGGAGGACCGATTTCTAGCTAGATTTCATCAACAAGTTCAAAAGGAGCGCAAAAAGGCATGGCATGATCGACATATTAAACTACTCACCTTCTAGGTAAATGATCTAGTTTTTCTATATGACAACAATTTTGATAAATTTCCATGAAAATTTAGGATGCACTGGTTGGGGCCCTATGTCATTAAAGAGATTACCGACGGTGGAGCAGTTCAGCTGGTTATGTTAAATGGGGAGCCCTTCCTAGGAAAGGTGAATGGTAGCTGATTGAAGCTATACACTGGTGATCCGGCTAGGTGCCTATATGAAGGAAGCACAGTCTTAGTGCTCCAGGTAGCTAAAAGGAAGCGTGGAACTATAAACTACACTGCCTAGGTCAGGGAACTGTGCGATGAAGAAACTGCGTGGAATGAGGAGATATCATAGAGACTATAGGAGCATGCAGAAGGCTATGCTACTAGGGATTAAACTGCACAGATTGGCTGGAAAGTGACATTTAGAGTCATTTTTCATGATTTGGCAAAGAAAAAACATCCAAATGGAGTTGGGGGGGCGGGGGCATTTAAGATGAAATTTATGGGCGAGATCCTTGAAAATATGTTGTCAAGCTAGCATTAATGAACCGATTTTTGGGGGGAATGGCCCGATTTGAATTCAAAATGGTCTATAAATTACATGTGGCTACCCAATGAAGAACACTTGGCATTTTGAGCATTGAATTGTTGAGCTCTTAGATGCGTACGAACCATGAATTCTTTGAAGCTCTGATAGCAAGTTTGGTGTTTGAGCAATTATGAAGGAGACACAAGAACTGTTGAATAGTGTCATGTCGACACTGACAGAAACTATAAATATTGGGAAAGCAATGACAGCCAATGAGGTTATGTGAGAGGTTGCTACAGAAGCAAAGGGAATTGATCCGGATGTTGCAGAGATACCAAAGTTGCCATGGTCGCCTAGACCAAGGCCTACCCAGACCTAGGAAGGCACGAAAGGCAAGAAATAAAAGAAGGTTGTGACACCACCAATGTGTGCATCAGCTAGGAGAAACCTGCCAAAGAACAAGCCCACTACTTAAGAAAAGGGAAAAACAATTAACCTGGGACCGAAGGAGGAAGAAATTGAGGATATCCCAATGGACGATGAGGATATTGGGATAGACATGAAGGACATTGAAGTTGAGGGGTATGACCCCATTACTAAATTTCTTGAGTATGTCCCTCTGCATAGGGGTAAGGTCAAGGTGCCTAAGGACATTGACGAGAGCAAGGTCACCTTGTACACACCTCTGCTGCCGAACAAGACTTTTTTGAAGTACCGTGCTTGGGGCAGATTCCAATGTTGAAATTGGAGGACTAGGACTTGGCTGATATCAAGAAATTCCCTCACTTGGAGATAGACCATATGATGCACCACGTCCTCCATAAGACCACCAAGGTGACTACGTTGGAATTGTGGAAGTGGCTCAAAGGAGTGGATAAGGCAAGCTTGCTCAACCTGCTATGGCTTCCACACTACAATCGCACACCCATTACCTTGTTGGTAATCAAGAAGTTGTTGTGCTTGGTACATGATGGGTGTTTGTGGCTAGAGGAGCCAATACCCATCACTGATAGACTAATCCATAGAATCATGAGGCTCCCATATTCAAGGGAGAATCTGACTATGATGTTTGGTGGAAAGGTGGGTGAACTGGCCCTTATGGAGGCCATGAAGAAGAAGTTCAGATTAGTAAAGAAGCCGCATGACTATGCGATTGCAAGTATCCAGAACCCTGTGGTTAAAGTGGCCACACAAATATTGGCAAGGAAGGTCATGTGGAAGTGTCGCTCTAATAAAGTACCAATCCCTGTCATATATCTAGTGGCCCAATGCATAGAGGGGGTTTGGTTTAATTCAGCCTGCTACCTCTGTAGTGTGTTCCTTGCAAACTTCCACGAGGCGTAGGATCTCAGTAAGACCTTCCACTATGCATGGCTCTTGCTGTCCATCGTGATGGTAGCCTGGGAGCTACTTGAAGACAACCAATTTCCCTCAGTCTTGTTGGACCTACTTGAGGCTGCGAAGTACGCTTCGCTATGCTCGACTAAGGATTCTCAATGGATCAAGGAAAACAATATCTTTTGGATCATGATGGAGATGAATGTGCACATGTCCATCGACCGCAAGCCTTGGTTGTCACCTATTGTGCTTGATAAATTGCAATCTACACAGAATTTAAGGCTAATTTCCACCATGAATCCATAACGTAGTATAAGGACCTCAATCAGAAGTGGCATGACTTTCCCTACTTAGTGATGGATGATGCAATTCAAGCAATTATTAGCTAGCCATCAGAATGGCACACTACCTCGAACTTAATGGCGGGATCCAGCAAGACAGCCATACAACAGAAGAAGGATGAAGCCAAGCTTATGATGGAGCAACTGGTTGAGAAAAGGAGAAAGGAGGCTAAGGAAAAGGCTAAGGTAGACCATGTTGCCACACAAGATACAGGTGGACAGATAGGAGGAGATGAGCGCAGCTCCGATAAAGAGAAGTCGCCCTCCCTAGAAGGAGAGGAAGAAGAGGACAATTTGACAGAGTAGGGAAGAGCAGAACCACATTTACCTTCATTCCATATCAAGCATCCAAGGGGACAAGAAAAAGTATGGCTGTGGAAGAAGTCCAAGGATAGCAAGACGTGCATGGACCCGATCAATCTAATAGAGGAGGATCTAAACAAAATTAGAGATACAGTGTGGGACACCACCGTAGAACTACTGTAGTAGTTTGAGTAGCATCAATAGAAGGTGTTAGGGGCCATTCAGGTGAATCTATGAGAGCTGCAGATTCTAGTAACACAAACTGGCATGACATCCACCAGTTTGGCCGTTGGTACTTCAAAAGCTGCAGGGATGTTCAGAAGCCACAGGGATGTTGCATGCGAAGGACTCCTGAGCGATAGTGCTACCAAATGGAGCACTAATGACAGAGACCGAAGCTGATAGGCCTACTATTAGTGCACTCAAGGGAGTAGGGTTGAACTTGGCAACACTTCCTAGTGAAGCTTTCCACTTGCTGCAGGATGGGGTGATTGTAAAACTGAGGGCCCACGAATAGTGCACTTTGCAAGTGACCAGTGAGCAGATCATTAACAATGCTCAAATGGCCATACAACTAGATTCTTCCATTGCCACTGCAAATGACGTCACTAATAAGAACAAGTGCATAGTCTAGGTCATGGAGGAAGCATGCCAAATCCCGAAGTTGGCCATTCCTGTGGATGAGCCAGTAGATGTGCTTGTTCGTAAAGTTACTATGGGGGTGTCTGACACCCGCACAAAATTGGCAAAGTTTTAGTTGGAGTTGAACCTCCAAATTGCATAATTGTAGTTGAGGGACTAGCCTTTGACTCCACTGAAAGTTAAGGAGCAACGCGAAACAGCTATAATAGAGGAAATAACAATAGTAGAAAGTACAGTGGTGAACTACACACCACTTTTTGAGCAGTCGTTTGAAGTACTACCCAGCCTACAAGAAGACCCTACTGTGCAGAGGCTGGAAACAAAGGCACGAGAGCTACAACAGTGATATGGTGAGGTAAAAGGGACAACGCATACTGTTTCCCTCACCTAGTGACTCACGAAGTTGTAGGAGGCCAAGGCATTGAAGGAGCAAGTAGATGCAGCTCAGCATAAAGAGGAAGTGCTAAAGGTGCACTTGAAGCCTTGGTTGGATGAGGCCTACATGATCACGACTTCCATTGAAGGCAAGCTAGCTAGTCTATATGAGACTCAGCATAAGATTTAGGCTGACAGTATTGGGCCAACAACAGAGCAGTTGGTCAAGGAAATAAAGCAGGCAACCGCGAAGTGCACCACTGAGGTAGCAGTCGTATAGGTCAGGCTGGGTGGTCATCCCACCAAGATCTTTGCACCCACAAAGTGACTCGAGGGCGAGTCACCATGTTTGTGTTTCGGGCCTATCAGGAACGGGTTCCCCTAGGAGCCAGTTTTGGGGAAGAAGACCCAAATTTTGTAATAAAGATGTAAAGCCTCCACATTTTGTGGTCACATAGCGCAAAGAAGTCAAAGGGTTGTCTTCCCTTGTTTTGCGAAGTCTCATGTCGGCTATAAAGATCTACCCATGGTCCTTGGACCATGGGATTTTATAAAAGGGAGTCTTAGAAGAGTCTGAGAGAGGTAGTAGGAAGAAGTAAGAAGGATTTTGGGGTAAGAAGATCTAAGTGTTCTCAGGTCTTAGCGTAGGTAGAGGCTCTACAACTAAGTGCACAGAAGCTTAGGGTGGAATTCCACAGCTGAGTGCGTGGGCCCCTGGTGTGCATAGGGTGAATCGAGTCTATACTGAACTTGAGATATCAATAAAGAGAAGTATTTTGAAAATCACTGTGTATTTTGTCTTTGTTTACTACATCTGATTATATTACGATACGATCTGGGTTTACATTATGATGCTTATTTAATGCGTGAGTGTATTTGATTATATATGTTAAATGAAATCAAGAAAGAATAAAGGATTACACGAAGATAACTGTAAATTCCTGGTAGATTAGGTAACACTTAAGATAACTTGGGAACTTATACAGTAACACAGTCACAGAGGCACGTAAGTTCCTGGACCTTGGGTTAGGGCTGCGTGAAGATCAGTTGGGTACCATCATGGAGGTACTAAAGGATGCGAGAGAAGGAACATCAATAAGCCTTAAAATCTTATCGATCTACATGAAGGCAGGATCAGGAAGTATAGATTGACATCACGATCATCTCAGGGTGTAGAAACTTGGTTCTTGCATCCCCCCATACTGCTTCGGGTGAGACTTCGGTCCGCGCTCTGTGAGTTGATACCGAAAGGGCCAGTAGTGTAGGGATTTGCTTGGCTAACTAATGTTGAACCTGGGTTAGGGCCCATCAAGCCAACACTTATAAAAAAATAAAAAAATTCCTATGGAGCTTTATAACTGTAACAGCACAAGTAGAACTAAAATTAATGTCAAAAAAGAAAACAATTCTTTCAATGAAATTATACCTGTACTTTCCGGCTACGAAGTGACCAGTAGATTTTTGGGATGACTCTCCTCCCAACCGTAGGCTCAATTGTGCAAGATTCTGCTACAACTGGCCACCCCCGAGCCCTCAATCAACGACTACTGCCAGTATTCCTTTGTCTTAGTACACCATTCTCCCAAGAGAATGAAAGATCGAACCTCGAAATGATCGACCCCTCCCATCTTCCTCACCGTTCATTAAATAGAATGACATATCAGAAGGGAAACAACATGCAACCCTCCATGTGTCTGCATGCTGCTTTTTTCTTTACTTTCCTTTGATTTTTTTAGCTTTCTTGTTTTTCTTTCCTTCTTTTTGATAATTTCCTTCTTTTATTATGGTTATTACTATTTTTTATTTTTATTATTATTTGTTATTTTGGTTATTACTATTTTTATTTTTAGTACTTATCATTTATTATTTTTATTATGATTTATTTATTATTCATTATTACTTATT
>APFE031384644.1:4374-20613 GCA_000404065.3 Pinus taeda | reverse complement strand
TGCACCTAAGATGATTCGATAACTTTTCTTTTCGATGAATGTTCTAATTAAGAGAGTTGAGAGAATGCAATCTTTTTAATAAACACAACTTTCTCAAAAGACAGTCAAAGAAACAATTTTCTTTTTCTTTCAAAACACACAAAACAAGACCACTCTCTACTTTACGAAAAAATTCTTTTCTCTTTCAAAGATATCAAATGTTACTCTCAAGCAAATATCGCAAAGGAGATCGTTGATATTTTCCTATTTAACGAAAAGCATGTAAAACTAATCTAATCAAAGCAATTTCAAGATCTAAGTAAATCTATGAAAAATCACTCAAAAGCGAAACAAAAAATGTATCTAATTTTACCTAAGAACTTAATCTAAGAAGCAAAAGCTTACTAGGATGTTTCTGGGATGTTTTACTTGGCAATGATCAATCCAAGGACTAGTTATGCAGAATCACGAACTAATCAAAACAAAAACTCAATCTCTTTTTGTTCTTTTTGTAAAATGGAATTCACAACTTTTAATGAACAAGCTTATTGAAATTTTGCAGAGAGGCAACACAAAGGTAGGTCGCTCACGAGGGTAGATTTTGTGACTGGTCCGACTTCTAAGAAGACTGACAAAACCAGAGATATCTAAGGCTTTGCGACTTCTAAACCCAAAGTCACTATAGGACCAATAAAAATCGAAACCCTAAGGCTAAAATTTCAATGAATTTCACTAAAACTTTCGACACTAATGGAACAAGTGTAGGTGAAGATTTTTGACAGTCAACAGTGGTTCTGGGCAGTAAAGTCTAAGAAAAACAAATTTAAAGGGAGAAAGTGATGAAAAAGGAAATTTTCTCAATTTTACCAGGGTACGCAGGCAGCCTGTTTAACCAGGTGCGTGCACGCTCTGTGTACACAGATACAGTGCGTACAGGTACGCACTGTGTCTAACGCAGAGGGTGCGTACTACTGCAAAATGAAGAAAAACTAAGTTCTAACTCGACTCTAAGCTAAGCCACCCAAAAACACAGTCAAGCAACCAAAAACCAAAAGAAACAAGACTCTTTTCAGATCAAAGTAATACTCAAAGGAAAAATCAATCACATCAATGGATTCCCCAGCGGAGTCGCCAATTTGTCATGCGGAAAGAGTTATTTTTGCGGACAAACCTAACCTCCCTAGGAGTCTAAGCCTCTCTAGTGACAAACAAGACAAACAAGAGCAATCCTTCTCTAAACATACATTATCCTATGAGAAACCAAGTGTTGTTTGATCCTACCTCAAATCCAACGCTTGTTGTAGCAGTCCAGCCTTGCTGATCTAGATGAGCTCCTCCTTCACTTTCAGACCTGCATACACTAACAAAGCAAACGATTACATAACACCTGAATATTCATCATAATACAAAGCATATTCATCACATAGACCAAGGAGTACATGAAATAATTCATTAACAACAAATCATTGAGAAGAATGGACTTATTTGTATTAAGGAAACAAAAAAGGAACCATTACAACCTGAGCCTTGGTGTTGTGCAAGCTCCTCCCAGGGCCCAGCAAGAGATTTCCTCTACTTTGACAAGCTCACCCACTCCCAATATGGCAACAAGGAAGGATAGTGATCTCTCCTCACAAGTCAACAATGGAAGTCCTAATTCCAGCAGCATTTACCCTTTAGAATGTTCAGCTTTCAACCTCCCCTCCTTTTGGCCCAAGGCCTGTATTTATAGTATTCTAGAGGAAGTTATTCAGTTCCAACATCAATGGGATACTCCCTCTTTTGGATGGGGTAGCTCCTCTCTTGATGGGATAAGCTCCTCTATCATAGGGATCCATGAACCATCTGGAGGTGCTCAATACACGTCAAAAACTCTTCTAGAAGGCTCTAGAAGTGACCACAAGTAACTTTTTAGAGATGAAACTCGCGCCTTTTGACCTTTACAGGGGTACGTACCCAAGCTTTAGCATACAGAGCGTATAAATACGCAGGTACAGTAAATTTGGGGTGCGTACACGTAGGCAAGGTAGAGAGAACCTGCGTACCTAGAGATAAACATGTTTTCAATTGACTTTCTCTCTTTTGAAGTTTTGACATGAAGAGCAGAGGTATGGGGCTTGACAAAGAGGACAATATGGCTATTGATGGGGCCATAGAATTGCAGATAGTCAAGGTGACAAAATTCAGTGTAACAGGAGTACAAAAATTTCAATTGTAGATGACAAGCCTACACATGGAGCTGCAAAGCTTGATAATAGGTAAGGAAGCTCAACCAGAGGTGCATGTTGAAGTCTGGTGTATAAAATGTAAAGACAAGGGACATGATAAGGATCACTACCCTGTTTATCAGAATTATTTTATTGGAGGAGGTCCTCTTCCTCTAAAACCTGAGAATATTGGAGGATTGAGTGTAGGAATACCATTATGTTGCATTATTTTCCATATAATTGGAAATAACATGCCGAATAATTGTCACCTTCTGTAAAATTTTGTATAGACACCACAATAATTGGTTTGTACCTTCTGTAAATCAGTTGGACATGATGAGTGAAATTTCCGATGCTATGAACTGATGATGGAAAGGACCCCTACCTATTGAATGCAAATGGAAAATCAGCCTCAAGATCAGGGCATTGGTGGAGCGTGTGAAGGATTTCAAGGCCGTGGAAGATGAAGAGTAGGAGGTGCTGGCAGAGGTCATGGACAAATCCTTTACTATAACTATGGTGAATCAGGACATTTCATGCACAACTATTAGAACCCAACGCATCCATATTGTCAATATTGTAGACAATTTGATCATGTGATAGAAGATTGCCCAATCTTTATAACTAAGATGCAAGAGAAAAGGATGCATTAGCCTACACAGAACATCCAGCTGATGAGGGTTTTTCCTTGTGAAGAAGATCAAAGTATTAATATCGTAATGTGCAGTGGTATGGCCACGGGAGAAGATAAAGGAAAGCAGCCAGAGACTAAAGGATGGGCGTGCAAGTTTGGTAAAAAGGAGGTCTGGTTTGACCTCAATTGGGCTAGAGAAACTTTTATGGAGGCCAAGAATAATTTTGTTGAAGCTTCTACATCATGGATTCAAGAGAATTCAGCTGGAAACAATGAAGTGCATGACTTAGATCCCTCACTATTAGCTACATTTCTAAAAACTTGTATGAAGTTTTAGAGGGATAAGAAGGCAGTGGAAGGCATTAAGGAACTAATTGATATTTGTGCATGAAAAATTAAGATTCTTTTAGAACAATGTGTTGTGAGGAAACTGGATAAACATAAGAAGAAAATAGGGCACAAGATGAGGCTAACCGTGCAGACTGGAGAATATGAAATGGATCAATTCATCCTAGATTTGGGTTTTGATGTGAATGTACTACATAAATAGATATGCGAGAGGATGGGGAGGCCTGTGCTACAATGGTCCCCTATACAACTAGGCATGACCAATCAGTAGAAGATCATTCCTATGGGGTGCATGTATGGGGTAACAATAGACATTGTAGGAGCAAGTGGTCTGGCCGATTTTGAAGTAATTGAAATAGTGGATGACAACAATTCTTACCCTGTGCTACAAGGAATTGATTGGGCCTTTGATAGGGATGTAATAATTAATCTAAAGAAGTGAATAATGACATTTGAGAAGAAGACGCTTAGATGATGTGTGAGTCCCAGGACTTGTTTCCCACCAAGTTCTCAGACCTGAAAGGAATAATAGGGGATCTGCGAGTGATGAAGATCACCTTAAAGCCCGATGCAAATCCTATAAAATAGAGACCCTACCACCTAAATCCGAAGTATAAGGAGAAGGTTCACGAAGAGATAGACAAAATGTTGGAAGTTCAAATTATTGAGCCAGTAGAAGAATCTGATTGGGGGAGCCCTATGGTTGATCAAGAGAAGAAGTAGTAGGGTGAAATCAGAATATGCATAGGCTTGAGCAAGCTTAATGATGCATACGTTCATGACCCATTTCCAACACCATTTATAGATGAAGTTTTAGAGAATGTTGGAGGAAAGGAAGCTTATTCATTCACTGATGGGTTCTCAAGGTACCATCAGATTAAGATCACATCGGAGGATTGTACCAATACGACCTTTGCGATAGAGTAGGGATGCTTCTAGTATAGAGTAATGCCATTCAGGATGAAGAATGCAGCTGCAATATTTTCAATGGTTGTAACTACAGTGTTCAAAGAATTCATCCATAAATTCTTAGAAGTGTATTTTGATAATTGAATTGTGTTTGGATTAGTAAAGCACCATGTTTGAAGTTTGTGCCTTATGTTATATACTTTTCACAAATACCAAATTTCTCTAAAATTGAAGAAATGTATCTTTTGATTTCCTTATGGTATATTGCTAGACAATATGGTATGTAAGCAAGGACTAACAGTAGACCATGTGAAGCTAATAGTGATTGTCAATTTAGAAGCTCCAAAGGATGTAAAGAAGTTGTGCGCAACATTGAGCCAGACTGGTTACTATAGAAAGTTTATCAAGTATTATGCACAAATAATTGTGCCAATGGAGAAATTACTAAAGAAGGATGTGACTTTTTTCTGGGATGAAAAGTGTCAATGTAGTCTAGATGTATTAGAGGAAAAGATGGTGACTACACCCATTTTGGTATTCCCAGACTAGAAGAAAGAATTTCATGTTCATGTGGATGCCTCTTGTATTTCTTTGGGTGTGGTTTTGAACCAGTCAGGTGAAGGCGAGATAGATCACCCTATAGCCTTTGTGAGTAGGAAACTGTCAAATTCCAATAAGAACTATTCAATTACAGAGTGCGAAGGATTGGTGATGGTTTATGCACTGTGGAAGTTTCGACATTATCTATTAGGTGCAAATTTCAAAATGTATACAGATAACTCCGCTCTCAAGTACCTAGTCAACAAGACTATGTTGGGGGGAAGATATGTAGGTGGTTATTGCTATTTCAGGAATATGACTTTGAGGAGATTGTCAAGCATGGACGATTGAATTCTGGTCCAGATCATCTATCCATAATTGAGACAGGCGAAGAACCTACTAATTTGGAAGAAATATTTCTGGATGCATAGCTCTTCATTGTACACATCAGAGATTATCATTTTTCTGATATAATCCAGTTTTTGACTACTGGAAGAAACCCAGAAGGATACTTTACACAATAGAAAAAGGAGTTGGTGGTCTACACAATTGACTTTTATGTGATTGCAGGACACTTATATATGATGGGCATTGATGAAATACTACGTTGATATGTTCCATAATTTGAATGATCCAGAATCCTCACCGAAGCACATGGAGTAGTGGACGAAGGAAACTATGCAGGCAGAGAAACCTCGTAGAATATTCTATGCTCAGGATTATGGTGGCCAAATGTGCATAAGGATTCTAAGGCATACTGTAGGGCATGTGATGCATGCCAGAGGACAAGAAAGCCATCGTGAAGGGAAAAACTGACCTTAAATCCTTAGATTTCATTACAGGTGTTTGACAAATGGGCGATTGACTTTGTGGGTCCAATACAACCACCAGGAAAAAATATGGGGACAGAGTAAATTATTACTGTGATAGAGTATTTGACAAGATGGGAAGAAGCACAACTAGTGAAGGACTATATCGTTGCTACAATTGTGAAGTTCCTATTTGATTATGTCTTGAAAATGTTTGGGTGTCCTAAGATATGATGACTGATAGGGGTATGCACTTTCTAAATGAAACTATTGTCATGATGCTCGAAGAATTTCAAGTTTATCATCAAAAGAGTATGCCCTATCATCCTTAGGAAAATGGTATGGTAGAAGCATTCAATAAAATTTTGGAAAACACATTGACGAAGGTCTACAACATATAGAGGAACGATTGAGATGTGAGCATACCAGTGGTCCTATGAGATAAATGTTGTGATGCCCATGGAGTATATTGTGCCAAGTTTGTGGATTACAACATTGACTGATATGGCAGACTGTGAGACTATGGAGGAGTACCTCACGTAGTTGATGGAATTAGAAGAAGACTGAGTTCTATAAAGATTTCACCAATAGGTGCAGAAGGAGCAAGAAGGCTTGGCATGATCGACATATTAAACTACTCACCTTCAAGATGAATGATCTAGTGCTACTCTACGATAGAAAGTTCATGAAGTTCCTGGGGAAGTTTCACATGCACTAGTTGGGACCCTATGTAGTCAAGGAAATTACATATGGTGGCACAGTTCAGCTTGTGAAGCTTAATGGGGAAGTATTTCGAGAAGAGTCAATGGAAGTTGATTGAAGTTATATCAAGGAGATCCCACCCCTGCGCAATGACTACATGATGGCCAGACAATCCTAGTACTCTAGGTAGCTATAAGGAAGTATGGGACTATAAACTATATTTCTTGAAGACTGGGCAAACGATCTAAGGGGGCTGTGTGAGGGAAGCCAGAAGTGCTCTAGGAGGAACTGTGCCATGGATGATGGTGTTGTGTAGCAGTTTCCAAAAATAAACTTGGATGCACTGTAGCTTATTGGATGGAGAAACTCCGGTTAGGAGAAGTGGGTAAGATGCATTTATGGCACAAATCTTTGGCAATTTGTTGAAAAATATGAATTTATTATCAGAAATTAGAGGGAACGGTCAGATTTGAATTTGAAATCACCTATAAATCTAGCATGCAGGCCAACACTACAGCACTTTACTTTCAGAGAATTTTATGCTAGAAAGATTCCTATATGTCCAAGAAGGATTGGGAGGAAATTATTTCATGGCTAGAGTTTGCAAACTTGCTTGATTGGAACCATAAGATCATCCTAGAGAAAATGACTAATCTTACAGAAGTTGCAAGTTCTGAATTCGCTCTCTCTGAAGCCACAATCCTTGAAACTGTGTCAGCAATGAAAGTTACATTGTCTATGCCTACAACGTTGAGGCCACCTAGGCCTAAACTATCCGCTGCTAAGGAGAAATAGAAGAAACCAATAGCTATTTTGGTAAGGTAGTCACTGAGGAAGAACCCCTAAGGAGGTTCAACAGAAAGGGAAGATGGACAAGTCGAAGCAGCTACATGAACCCCTAGATCTTGATGAAGAGGAGCTTCAATAAGGGGTTGAACAGTTGGATGCTGAGGAGGGAGATCCTATCACTAGGATCTCAAAGTATATCCCTCCATGAAAGGGAAAAGTGAAGGTGCCCAAGGATCTTGATAATGCTAAATTCATAGTCTCTACACTGTTTTTGCCAAAGAAAGTTTGATTTGAAGGTGCACTCTTAGGGCGCATTCCTGCACTCAAAATGGATGATTGGGACCTAGTTGATCACTAGAAATTCCTGAATTTGGTGACAAACAACTATTTCGTGAAGATATGCTATGAGGGGACAGAAGTCATGCAAGTGGAACCCATGAAGTGGGTCATGAAGGTTGCAAAGGCTGGGTTGTAAAATATGCTATGGGTACCACATTTTAGTAGAACCACTATCAACACGTTGTGCATATGCTAATTTATTTTAGTGGTTCATAATGGGTATCTTTGGTTGGGAGAGACCATCCCCATCATAGATATGCTGATCTACCATATCACCAGGTTTCGCTACTAAGGGGTGGATCCAAACGAGGGGTTTGAAGGAAAGAGTAAAGAAAAACAACTCGTGCATAGAATGAAGAATGAGTTTTCCTTGGTGAAGAAGTCATGCAGATACTCTATCTGTTCCATCATAGACAAGGCAGTGTAGTTTTCCACCTAGATTTTGGCTTGCAAGGTCATGAGAAAGTGTCACACGGATGAGGTGTTGGTGCCAGTCATTTCAATGCGCGAAAGGGGTATAGTACAACTAGGCGCAGTATCTCTACAAAGAGTTTTTGTTGAATTTTCATGAAGCATAGGATGACGGTAAGGTATTACACTATTCTTGGTTGTTATTGTTAATTGCTCTAGTTTCATGAAGACTACCAAAAGATAGTCAGTTCCCTCCACAAGATGTCAATTTACTAAAGGCTGTGAAGTTCTCTTTGCTATGGGAAACAAAGGATCTGGAGAGGGTCGTTGAAATGAAGATACTCTGGGTGCTGGTCGAGATGAACCTTTACATGGTGATTAGCCAGAGGCTAAGGCTTTCACCTACACTGTTTGAATAGTTGGAAGCCTACACAGAGTTTAAAGCAAATGTTCACAATGTATCCATCCATGCGAGACAAGATCCTAAGAAATTATGGTACAAGTTGTTGCACCTAGTAACTCACGCAGAAGTGCAGGAAGTCATGGGAAAATGGCTAGGAGAGTGGCTACACCCCATAGATATCAGTGTGGGAACAAGAAAAGGTGAAGAAAGCTACTCTGCACATGCCACAATAGCACAAAAACGAAAGGAAGGTGAGCAAGCTACCGCTCGAGAGAAAGCATCACTTTAAAATAAGGAAATTGCTGCCAAGGTAGCCGCTGCTAAGGCAGCTGCTCACAAGGATTGCTACAAAGGAGGCCACATTGGAGGTTGAGGAGTCTGCTTCTCAACATATTGTAGACAAGGAAGGGTCTAAGGAGGAAGGAGGTGGTGGAGAGAAGGAGAGCACTCCTTTCAGAATCACAAAGTGCCAAAAGGAGGTGACTTCCGGACCCAGGAGGAAGCAAAAATCAGACAAGCATGTACATGTAGATCCAATGGTCCTCACTGAGGGGGACTTGGATGTGATCGGAGATAATTTCCATGATACAATGATAAAACTATGGTAATAGTTCGAACAACAATACCAGTAGACACTAGGGAATGTGCAGAAGGATCCGTTTGACTTGCAGATTCAAATAGGTCAACTTTAGGCGAGCGTGGGATAGTGGAGTGGGGTTCAAGCAAGCCTGTAGCAAGCGAGCGAGACTGTGTTGGAAATAGATAGGACTTTGGACCTCAGATTCATTCCATTACTAGAGGGCTCACTATGTGCAGAGGTCAAAGAATCAAACACCCAACTCGGGCAGATCAAGGATGTGGATGTCAACTTAGCTGCACTGTCTATTTAGACCCTTCATGCACTTCATCAGGAGGTATTATATGAGCTCAAGATTAGGGAGAAATGCACGCTATCAGTTATCAATGAGGTAAATATGGAAAATGACAAGATCTTTTCCAAAAAGGATTAGGGGCTAAAGGAAAAGGAAGAACTGGTCGCATGAAGCTAGAGCTTGGAGGCAACAGTTACACAGGCATGTAAGACACTGCCAGAACTTCACATTCTAGGATATGTAGTAGCAACAATGAAGATTCAGAAGTTGGCTGTCATAGTCAGAGAATTAAAGGATGAGATCAGCCGAGTAATTATAGCCAACCACTCCACTAGAAGTTCGAGGGCAGCGCGGAGTAACCATCAGGGAGAGAATGGCCTCTTTGGATGCCGTAGTCACAGGCTACACACTAATCTTTGAGAAAGAAATGGAACTATAGATGACTCTGCACGAGGACCCAAACTTACAGAAACATGGCACAAATATCTGGGAGATGCAGAAAAGTTTTGATGAACTCAGGGTGATTGCATGCACTTTAGCACTAGTCTAGCGCTTCACTCACTTGACAGAAGGAAAATAGCTTCAAACATAGATTGAGGAACTGCAAAGGAAAGAGGCCATCTTAAAGGCCAGAATACAACCATCGATAGAGGAAGCCAGTCATTTTAATCTATCATTCCAAGAGAAGTTGAGGTCACTCGAGTAGACACAAAGGACGATTCACCTTGTGATTGAAGGCATGACTATAGAAAATTTGGTAGAGGAAGTGCAACAGGTTGCAGTGTAGGGTTATGCTAACATAGAGGTGTTGAAGGTGGAGTTCAACGACCTCCACAATAAGATAGATGCACTAGATGAGTGACTCGAGGGTGAGTCACCCAATTTGTGTTAGGGGCATATTGGGAACGGGTCCCTAAGGTCATATTAAGTCATGTTTTGAGTTATTTTTTAGCAAATTTTGTAATGTGGAAGTAGAGCATGAAGCTAGTAGAAGTCAAAGGGGATTTAGTCCCTTAGTTGGATAGATGATATATTTGTTTTAAGGCTTCCCCGTGGTCCTGGACCATGGTATTGTAAAGAAAATGCTATAAATAGAGGAGTCATAGTGAGTCTAACTATTAATGAAATAGGGAAGAATCATTGTAAGGGAAAGGTGCTAAGGCAGGAAAGGTCTATTTCTTGTACTTAGGAAAAAGGGGAGGGATCCTGCAGCTGAGTGCACAGAGACCTTGGTAAGTCCTCAAGCTGAGTGCATGGGCCCCTGCAGCTGAGTGCACAGGGAGAATAAGTCTATAATTGAACATTGATACTTAATAAAGTATTTTTTGGGCCGAAATTGATGCATAGATATCTTATAATTTACTTCAGCAAGGTTTATGTATCTTCGCTTTGTGATATGTTTTATGTGAATTAACTCTTATTTACTACACGAAAATGGTATATCTATAATATTTATGCATGATAAATACAATTAAATACCTTCTTGAAGATCTGTAAGTTGTTTACATAGATTTGTAGTATTTATCTATTCGGAAGGATTAGAGTTATGTGAAGGTATATCTATGCCATATGAACTTTAGGAGACCATCACACAGGCCTCTAGAAGCCCAACTTGGTTCTAACATCCCCCAATACTACTTCGGGTGAGACTGGAACCTATTCTCTGCAAGTTGTTTCCAAAAGGGCCAACAGTTAGGGTTTTGTTGGTTGGCGCAGTTAAAGTTGAACCTATGTTAGGCCCCATCATTCCAACACTAGAATCCCATTTTCGGGAAGACCATCCATTGAAAAGGTTTCCTTGCATCGGAAGATCCAAAAACCAAGACAAAGCCCTACCTCAAACCATCATACTGGGCATATCATACTCATGGAAATCAATGGACACTATCGAGTACAAGTGTCCCACAATGGCCCTGCTCCTTAATGTGTTTACCAACACACTGTTGCATTTTCCAATTCCTTTTGTTATTGTTGCTATTTCTTTTGCAACTAGTTCCAACCACCCAAACCAGTAATTTCCATGCTTTCTTGTACCAAGCACATAAATAAATTCAAATAAATCCTCATTTATGGCTCGTTAATAAGGTACACTTGCAATCTTGTTTACTTCCTTACACAATAAGTCAATTTATCTCTTTGGTAAAATGATCATATATAGACATATCACATCTGGTTAGCTCAAAACTCAACCACATAAGTCAAAATCATAGACTGTGTGCATAATTGAAGCTAAAATAAAATACTGACACTTATCTTTCAAATGGTATTTTCTTATGCCTTTATTCTTTGTCCTTTTCATACACACATCGGATCGGTTTCCAAATCCGAAAATCACTAAATGCCTTCTCTTCTATATGACCACATATACATATTGGATTTCTTTCCAACCTAGAAATCACCTAGTTCCTTCTCCTCTCTATGAAAATGTAGACACATTGGATCGGTTGCCAACCCAGCGAGCACCCAGTGCCTTCTCTTCAATATGTAGTACCAACAACAAGGGTGTCCAAAGACTATACCATCACAAACCTTAATATTAAAAACTCAAGATTTATCTCATCCAAAGCTATCCAGGACTCCAGATAATTTGTCCCAACCCTCATCCTCGATGGATTGGTATCTCACCTATAGCCTCTAGGACACATAAGCTGTTGTAGGGATTCAGAGTATTTGTCTCAACCCGTAGGATCTAGGGACTAGTATCTATGTAATATCCCTAGTGAAAATTCCATGTCATAAAGCTAAAATAATAACCATAGATGATGGAACACTTATTCCAAGCTGAATGTTGGGATAAATCGTAGTGATGGGGATCACTTATGATTTTTTATGGCTAAAAAAATTGGCAAAGGAAATGACTAAGGATTTGGAAAGGCAAAATGAAATTTTTGGCACATTTATTTATGAAAATAATGGAAACTAGGAGGAAAGGGAGGTGAAACGTCATAGGTTGCATGTGAGGAGGAAATTGAAGGAAGATAATGGAAAATGAAGAAAATAGAGGCCTCATTCATAAAAATTATTCTGAGAATCAGTTATTAACCTTTTTTTCTATTCAGTTTTGGATCTCTCTTCTATTCTCTTGTGGAGTAGGAAGATTCTGTCTATGGATAGAGAAAATCCATCTAGAACAGGGGAGAGGGTATAGCAAAAAAAAAAACAATATGATGTAAGTTCCCTTAGATTTAGAATGGATAAGATCCTACCTCTTGTATCACTTATCCTTTTTTGATGAAGTCCTTGTGTCTTTGCTCCAGCCATTAGCTCCTTAATGTCAATCAAGCACCTGAAACAAATAGATAAGAAACCAAAGCACACATGATATCATACAATAGATTCAACCTATTTAAGAGGCTAAGGAGTCTGAAGCTACCAAATACCATATGTGATTGATATAGGAAACAAAATATCAGTTGTATTATTATGACAAAAAGGAAAATACAACCTTCGCCTTAGCATTGTAGGTTTCCTTCGACGTGTCCGGGTTCTAGCACCACTATTAGCATCTCATGATTCAACTCAAACAATAGAAGTTCAGGGCTTCTTCCTCTTTTCTCCAAAGCAAACAAACTACAAACTTATTCTCCCTTTAGAAGCGCAAACTAGAAGGCTAAGGCTATCAAGAGTTGTTTAGGATATCAAGATTTTGCAGATTATTCCATCCCTTCCATTAGCTAGCTAAGGTTGGAATAGGAGAAGTCTATATAGCTTGAGAGAGGGGAAATGGATAATATTATGATGGGAGACATCTTATCGCTTTTGGTTTGTTCCATTTTAGTAGGGGAAAGGAAACCAAACAGTCTCTCTCGGTTATATCTCAAGTAACCATTTACTAGAATTCCGTTCACGAAGCTTCTAGACCTACAAGCTTGGACTCCGTTTTTAAAAAACTTTCCAAACAAGGGTTGGAATGGGTAATGGATGGATACAAGCATTGATCAACACTAGGCTCAGTGTTAAACTCTACAAATCAGTGTGGGGAAGAAACTGAGGGATAACGCTGACCTTTAAAACTAAGTTTGAAGGAATATTCTCTGGAAATGTTATAAGAGGAAAATGTTCTGCATATGAAGAGGGATGTAAAGACATGCTATTGATGATAGGAAAACACATGAGCTTAACTGTAGAGGTCCTCCAGGATTGAGGAGCGGGGAGTACAGGGATAGTGAAAAGATGTTATGTAACAGATGCCCCCTAAAAGCATGAAGGCCAAACAAGAGTGAGGAGTGAAATGCTTTACGAGTAGATGCATGGAACCAGAAACTGTCATTGGGAAACTTGCAAGCAAGCATAGATACATATACATCACTGAAATATCTGATAAAAGATACATGAATCATGGTATGGATGTGGCCATATAGAAAAGGATAATGTAGATGGATCCAAGGTACGGGCGCAACCATCCAGTAAGAAGGATCATATCTAACCAAAGGTATTGTCGGAGCCATCCAATAATGAGAAGGATCACATATAACAGACCCATGGTATGGTCGCAACCATCAATATGAAAGGGACATGTGTATAAGAATGATCATGTCACATCGCCTCGCAACCTGGACTTTTGTAATTTGATCCTAGGGTCTTTTTCTCCAACACAACCTAATCATATTAGATGTGTTGAAGTCGAAAGCACTAGAAGTTCTCTTGATTACTAGTCAATGATATGAATCGTCAACAAGCGTGAGAGGAACCACCAATAATGAAAATGGCTCTCAAGGTACCAGTAGCACAATTCATGGAGTGTGAATAAGGAAATGAATTCAAACACTTGTGAAGTCACTCGATCGAAATCAAATGATGAGAACCCATCTTTGAGTGTGAAGAACTTGCCATTAGGGAATGCAAGCTCTAAGGTACTAGAAGGGAGTCTCTCGGCCAACTCCCTGGATAATGAGCTGAAGTCGATAGGAATTGACCTTATCAAAGGAGGGCCATGATGTATCCCACATCATCGATGGGAGACAAGGGGATGAAATGATTATGGATGATATAGAGAATCAGGAATGAGTGTAAACTATAGAAGGATTAACTCTTGAACATATTGACGACACGACTCTGGAGTTTAGCAGCTCTTTGGATCCATAGGATCAAAGGTCATGATGACATGGAAAAGATCGAATGGAAAGGAAAAAAGTGGATGACCCAAACCCAGGAAGGTCAATGATGAATTGAGGATATCCCAACCTGACACAAAGAAAAAGAGTGTCACATTGAAAAGTGACAAGTTGGCAACACAACTGGTAAAACTTTTCCATTTTCTCCCACCATTCTTGGCAGGTACCCCAATTATTTTTTATCACAAGCTTGAAGGGGATAATTCTTGTGATATAAGTCCATCCTTCAGATGGATCCAACCTAGTAATATTAATGAGCCCTAGGAAGGAGAAGCTCACATCCGTCATTGTGACAAATCCGATGTCATTAAGTTTTAACGAGTTTGACAAAGGTAAAACTCGGTATATTTTTCATGTTTATATAGTTTGAAAAATACACGGAAAAGACAACTCCAAAAGGTCCATTTTCGTAAAGTTGTCTCTTGAGCATGAAAAGGTAGAAAACAATACTCGAGAGAACCTCCTAAACATGACGATCAAGGTGTACATATTTCCTAAATAGCCAATCTCATCCCAAAAAAGGGATAAACGTATACTGAGACAACATCAATTCATTTAATTTAACGAGTTTGAAATCACAAATACTCGAAAATCCTTTCATATTTTTGGAGTCTGAAAAGAGCTAAACGGGGAATCCTCTTGGAGGAATGAGTGGTATAAAAGGATAGTAACTAGTTCCGATAATGATGGAACTGCTCAAAACATGTAATGGTCAAGAGGTTGGATAATAAGACCACTCATCGCAAAATGTTCCTCAAGAATAGGAAAAACAACCAAATGAAGGCATATGATTGACCAAAGAGATGGTGATGATGGAAATAAAGAACCAAGGCTCATCTAGAAAAAATCGGTTGATAAAAATGGAAATCATGAGATGTAAAGTGGGAATGGTTTCATTTTTACACAAGCTCGAAACATGAGAAACTATGCTTGAGCATACTTGAAGATGGTTTCATTTTTACACAAGTTTGAAACAAAGATAAACTTTTCTTGAGATAAGTTTTCATGCCCCCAGCATAATGACTCAATTCAAGGTGCATTCTGTTGGCATTATGAGACAAGTGTTGTCCTTGATGGCAAATCACTCAGATGATAAATTATAGTGCAACAAAGTTATTTTCAAGTTCACAGAATTTTATGCAGAGAAAAGTTTATTTCATGTAGAGAAAAGTTCACGGAATTTTATGCAGAGAAAAGTTTACTTCATGTAGAGAAAAGTTTCACGGAATTTTATGCAAAGAAAAGTTTATTTTCATGTAGAGAAAAGTTCACGGGAATTTTATGCAGAGAAAGTTTATTTCATGTGGAGAAAAAGTTCACGCACTTTCATGGTTGGTTCATGTATTAGTCCCACAGCTTTTTATCCTATGGTTTTGGGCCGTGGTATTGGTCCATATGAGGAAGATCTTGCCTATATAAACACAAAGGAGATCATTGGCTTGGGATGCTTTTGGGTTGAATATCTTAAGATCTGAAATATTGGGTTATTGTTTCAAAATCTCGATCTATATGAAAGTGAATTGGAAAGCGAATCTGTGAAGGGTGATCTCTCGAGCGCTGCAGCTGCGGAAGTACGGAGGCGCCACAAAAGGCGCAGTGCGAAGACGCCACAGAAGGCGTAGTGTGGAAACGCCACAGAGGTGCCACAGAAGGCGCAGTGCGGAGTGCCACAAAAGGCGCAGTGCGAAGGCGCCACAGAAGGCACAGTGCGGAGATGCCACAGAGGCACCATAGAAGGCGCAGTGTGGAGATGCCACAGAGGCGCCACAGAAGGCATAGTACGGAGACGCCATAGAGGCGCCACAGAAGGCGCAGTGGGGAGGCGCCATAGAAGGGACAGTGCGAAGGCACCACAGAAGGCACAGTGCGGAGACGCCACAGAGGCGCCACAGAAGGCGCAGTGCGGAGACGCCACAGAGGCGCCACAAAAGGCGCAGTGCAGAGGCACCACAGGAGATGCCACAGAGGCGCCACCGAAGGCGCAGTGTGGAGGCGCCACAGAAGGCACAACTGCAGAGGTGCGCGGCACCACAGAAAGTGAAGTGCGTAGCGACGCAGGCCAAAGAAAAGGAAATTGCGTATCTGTCTTAAGATCTTTTGTTGATTGATTTTTTTGTTGATAAGGTGTTCTAGGTTTAGTTTACTGTTATTGTGGATCTGGTTATCTGGGTGACTTACTGGTA
>APFE031384641.1:0-11691 GCA_000404065.3 Pinus taeda | reverse complement strand
TTGAAATGGATGTTTGCTTTTTGCTTTTTTGAAAATTGAAATGGATCGGTGCGTTTTAAGATGCCTCTCATACTGGTAAGTGCGACTGACTCGAATGTTGTGCTGGTTTTGTTTTATTCACAGCGACATAACCGTTTTCCTCCGCATAATCATCATCGTATTTTGAATGAATGATTAGTATCATCATTGCCAATACCTGATTACGCTGTTTGAATTTAATTATAATGATATTAGGAGGAAGGAAAATTGAATTGGTGTAGTGTTTATGTTTATGAATTTAAATTTGTAAAAGTGATCTTAATTTCAACGAACTATATTATTTTTAAAAGATTTATTTCATGTTTTGAATTTATTTTGAATTTATTAAAATTATAAATACGGTATAATTTTGAAAAGGTTTTGTTTTTAATAATTTATTATATTTAAGTTTGAAAAAGATTATTAGATTTTAAATTCTTTGAAGGTGAAACATTATTATAATTTCTATATTAAATTAAGATGAATGGGAATGGATGTTTTGGAAAAAATTCATTTTTATTTTTGCTTGTTCTTATTTATGTTTCAATGTGATATATTTTTTATAATATTAAATAGTTTATTTTCATAAAATCTTATTATTAGGTTGGTTTATTCACCATTTTAGGTTCTATTTAACTAAAATTTTCTATGAAGCTTTGAAACTTTATCTTTCTAAATTTTCCTTGAATCCACTCTTTCCGTAATGTTATTTTATTCGCTGCCTCCATTTTTTCCTTTCAAAAAAACCAAAACAATTAGTGATGGGTTATGTGTAAATTATAATTGGGTAAAAAACTTACCAGTGTGGTTAGTTGTAAATATGTTACTTTATGATAGTTTTCAAGAGCAAGGAATAGACATCAAGTGAACTTACGGAAATGAGGCCATATTTCTTTCTTTATGTTTTTATGTTTTATCTCTCTAACTATTTATGACCTCTTAGTTGAGAGTGTTTTTTTTGCACTTGATCTGGTTATAATGTTGGGGTTGAATGTATGTTTATCATTTGAGCTCATTGGATATTGGTCATTCAAACACTCACTATATAATTCATACCACCCTCATTATTGTAACACATACTTAATGGTAACTACATCTAATTAAGAACTTGAATGTAAATCTCTTAACAACCTATGTATATTTTACACATTTGCAAGCTCGATGTAAAGATAATTCACCATTTTGTGTTGTCTAAAATATAAGCGTATTAATAATTTTATTTGCGATAAAATAATTTGTTAACCTTGCCAAAATTTTCCAATTTGTATGATTCTAATTCTGTTTGGGTATGAACCTACACATGATGAACCTTTTAAACATCACAAAACCTAAAAGTAGGATTACAACACTAAGAACTATGATTTTATTCACTCATTTTCTAAGTCATTAAACCCTCATGTAACATACCCAATCACTTATAATTGCTACATAAAAGAATTTTTACAAATACAATAGTCATACCACCAGACATAAGAATTTTGCCCTTGATGAATGTATTAATTATTGTGTAACTAACAACTTTCGTTTATTTATTCCATGATAAAGTCAACTAAGGTAATATAACTACTGAGTTACCAGTGTGACATGTACATATATACATGGGGTTTTTCTTTATTAATGGTTATGTCCTATGTTGATCGAATATATCTATATATATAGTGTGTGTGTTTTGCACGTGTGTGCAAGGATATATATATATATATATATATATATATCTGTTGATCTCAATAGGTGCCACTATAATTACCTACCATCACCTTTAATTACCTATACATATATATTTAAGTAGTAACCATTCTAGGCACATATTGACATCAACATTCTTGGGTTATCATACACATTGATATGTAATATATGTTTAATGTTATGATGACATATTGTGAACATTGTATGAAGGATTCTCACTCCATACCATAATAAATTGTTCTTGTGTCGAACCTTTACTAGTTATAATGTAATGTTATGGCTTAAATAATAACCCTCTTTCGACGTTAACTGTAAAATTCTCGAATAAATGCCAGCTGTATGCTGGGATAGGTGTGCCCATTGGAGGCGTTGGATTTCACCACCTAATTAGATGGTGGGCATGCTACTTAGGATAGCTAGGGAAACTACCCAACCTCTCGTCAACTTTGGTGCTCATTCTATTTGATTCTCTGTCGAAGGGTTTCATCTACAACCTCCAGGCTAGGGTTTTATCTTTCATGGCCTTTCTTGTTGTATACTACTATTTGTTAGCTGGTAATATCGAAAATTTCTTATTAGTGGTATTAATCTTCTTCGGTTCCATCACTGTCTCTGCGAGACTTTCAAATGGAGTTACCATGGTCTCAGTTTTTGGCATGTCTTCATGTCAACAAGTAACTTTAGACTATTATATTGTTTATGTTTCCATACTTTCTAGTTCTTGACAACCAAGCTCAGAATGGATTTTCTTTGTTGGAGGTGTACACCTAATTATTCCTTTTTCAATGAAATGGCCACCAGACTCAGGTAAGCCAAGACAAGTTTTTCCTAAAATTTTGTTTTAGATAATTTAAGGAGTGCTTATTCCTTTGTTTCTCACAATTTCCCTTTTGATTTAATAGGTAATCCAGTTTTTACTCAATTAACAACTTCTTTCATTTCAATTGCCAGAGTTCGCCAAACTCACTGCAACAGATGTAGGGAAGAGAATATCCTTGTTATATGTTTTTTTTTACTTCTTTGTTAGATTATCTGTGTACCTTAGTTAAAAATAACCTTGTCAAATATGTAGGAGTCATCGTTAGGTTTGGTTGGATATTGATTATAACATATTAGAGTCATCTTCTCAACACCTTCCACTTATTAGGTACCCTCATGCACTGGATTTTACTAGTTGCTACAAATTCCAATCCTTTTTTGTTTTGTTTTGCTAAGCTACAATTTTCTTATGCTACTCCCCTCTCTAGATGCGAAGTCTTCGAAAAGAGTTGGGGGTTTCTTCCATACTTCAAGTAGTTAATGGGCCTTTATCTCTATAGTTAAGGTCACATTACAATTTATATCTCATTCTTTAGGTTATAATTCTTTTTTTCTTCTCACTGCTATAGATACTTTTCAAATCCAGGTACAAGGTTTAACATTGTACTCTGCATCATATTCAATGCAGCCAATTTCTTTCTCATCTTACAATAAATTGCTTCTTATTTAGGTGCACCAAATTACCCTGAGTGACACAGGGATTCTTTCATACCAATCTGCTCGAATTTATGGAATTTTAATTTTGTATTTGACACAGAGACACTAATGTTTTATTTATAATTTAGAAAAAATTACGAGCTTGGATTGTTTCATTTCCATCATGCACCATTATTTGTTATTTTTTAGACATTGAGTTTTATGCAAAATTGAGAATCTTTCATATTCCCTATAGCAGTTTACATTATATTTATAATTATTTAAGGAACAGTGTGTCACAACATATTCTTAGTGATTTAGGTTTTACTGTGGTAGCGAGGTTTTTCTGTTTAACTGCATTGTATATATTCCTCTTATGAGACTCAAATTTGTGTTGAGATAAATGATTTGGGTCAACCGATGTTGTTTCTTTATGTAATATATGTATAGTTGCCGAGCTGGGAAACAACATTTCGATGATTTTCATGGTCTATTCACCTCACTTTCTACATATATTTGATTCATTCTTTCGACTGTGAAATGTTTCACTTAAATTGCAGATTATAGACATGGATTATGTATGGAAATTTCATGACATTTCTACATTAATAGCTCCACTAATATCTTTGTTTATCTGATTTGAAAGTCTCCCTACCCAAGAAACTCTATGAGGCATAAGTTTCCCATATTCGACATTTCTTGCCAATACTAAATGTTCCTTTTCTTTTTATATGATTTTGCAACCGATGTATTAATTTTAGTTTATTCCACTTAAGTTATCATATGTTTAGACTACAACCCATATCATCATCAGCTTCTACAACCATTTACAATGTAAGTGAAGTATGCGGAAACTGCTAATACTTGAAAATAATTGAATACTTACACTCTGTTCTTATAAATTATGTGCTTACTAATTCTGTTATTTTTCCATAACAAATTTGGAAACTATTCTTAACGGAACCTATTCCTAGGACCCTCTATGGTATTCCAGATCACTTTCAAAAAACAAAGGCAATACCATTGTAGGCTACTGTTATGTAGTTTGGCCTGGAATTAACCAGCTTTACCCATTTTTTTAAACATAAAACTTACAATAAATTTTACATGAACAAATCACAATAAATATTACTAGCTTAACAAGTTGGAAAGCAGTCCGTCATAAATAGTGAGTCGATAGTTATCTTTATTCATTGTCTTGTTCAACCACAAAATCACAGGGATGAGAGTGCTCCACCCAACTGATTATAAAGGTAAATTGTTAGTCGATAATTATCTTTATTGTTTGTCTTTTTCAGCCACAAAATCACACGGATAAGAGTGCTCCACCCAACTAATGATAAATGAAAATAGGTTCATTTCTCCCCCAACCTAGTTTTATCTCTAGACAATTAGTTGATTAGTGACCATAACAAGCCGAACCCTACACCTTCTCTAACACCACCAGGTCTAATCTCAGGGCTAATTTGAGCACATAGATCTCATTTTGGATTCCACTCAATAACCCATTCTTGGCAACATCCTGCCTACTTACAATAACATCTTGTTGCAACTTCATAAGCTTACAACTTCATTCTCCTCACTTGGACCTTCTCTAACCAGGTACCAAGTCTTCATGTTTGCCTTAAGTTTTCTTCCCTCTCCCCTCTTGGCTTCCTTGTCCCAACTGAGGTTATTTATCTCTAGGTAGAGGAATAATTCTCATGTAATTGTTTTATAACTTTCTGGTAGATGAAATGCTATTTTAGCACTTTTCTCATGATTTTATGGCTTCCAATGGGTTATCTTATTTACAAAAGTAAATTCAATAACAAAAAATTATATTTTATCTTTTACCATTTACCTAGGCCTTCAATTGGCCCACAATTTATCGAGTCATTTGTGGTAAAACAAAACATTCACCATCTTTACCGAGCGGTGTTACACTTCACTTCTTTGTTCTATAATGTTTGATCATTCTCATTTTCTTGATTTTAGGCACATTTAGTATCATTTGGATAATAATTTACCCTTAAGAAATCTTGAGAATGTTCTATACTTATCTTTTCTTATGTTGAAAGCCAAATATTTGTTGAGTTGTATCATTTACAAAAATAATTCATGTAGCAACATTTTTTTAATACACTTGGAAAGAGATATTTTGTGACTTTTATTTATTTTTGGGAAATAAAAAATACATGTGTTGGAATATGTTTTATTTTCTAACAAAACAATAAGAATAATGAATGAGAATTTATCTTAGAACATTAATCTTCTCATAAATATGTTAACATGCTAACATGAGAGATCAACCTCTAACTATCAGGAGAAACAATTGAAGTTAGTTATGCCTAATGGGAAAGAAAGAAAAAAAAGGAAGAAAAGCTAAATATAGTTTTGTCTTGGATTGATTTTGTGTTTCTGGAAGAAAAGAAACAAGAAATTAAAATATTAAACAAATATTCAAGAACACCTTGATAATTAGAGGGTTCGATAGAAATACCATGTGGTAGAATTTTAACAAGATATTGTGGGAGATAAATCTGATATATAGATAAAACTTACTAGTGGGAGATAATGACTGGTAAACTCAGAAAATGGTTTACAGGATGCTACATAGTTTTTTTGGGGTAAACAACTCCAATAATATTCCTACTTTTACCTAATAGTTAGAGGGAGAGTTCATGCAAAACTATTTACACAAGTCAGTTCAACACTAAGAGGAACGTGGAAGCCTATTGATTATTTCTGAAAGGAAATATATAAGAATTTAGTCCTTCAAGTACTTGTGTAAGATATTTGAATTGTTTATATTTTGTGAATGAAATATTAATTACATGTTTTGGAATTAATTGATAATTAAATAAATATACTTTTTTGGACTAGCTATGTCATTGTAGGTTTTCAAGAGATATAAATAAAGTTGAAATTAGGAAGCCTAGGTCTACATATGAAGGTAGAATCTAGGATTGTTTATGAATAAATATACAATCATGTGGTAGGTAAAATTTATGAATAGGTAACTAAAAAATAAAATTCAACTTGAATGGTGGAATAGTTATCTCTAACAACTGTTTGTTTATTGTATGTAAAAAATACTAAAATAATAAGGTATTATGGGTCTTATGCCATGGTTGGACTCATGAATTCCTGAGAGAAAAGTATGACCTTCAAGGTTTCTCATCCAGATTGGTTCATTATATTTTCTTTTCATCTATCTTGATGGTTTCATAGTGGACAAAGTGGAGAAATCATAATGATTATGTAGTTGTCTTGAAAGATACATAATGATTATTCAAAGGTGCATATAATTTATTTTTACTTTGTTCTAGACTAAAGGATTTTGGGACTAAATGTAAGTGAGAAACATCTAGTCTACACTTCAATAAATTGTGGAAAAAATCTCAAATATCTTGTTATATTTCAAATTTTGGGATCTTAAACACCCACAACTCAACGAATATTAAGTAGTGTGAAGTGACATAATGTACAAGATGAAGTGGAAAATGAAGATCGAATAATTCATTTGGTCAAGAATGACATGGAAATCCTAGGAGTTAAAAAATGTCCAATCCATTCAAAAATTAAAAAGTACTCTTAATAAGCAAGAAATTGAAAAAAAATTGATTCATATTTTTTAAATGTTAGTTTCATTTATTTTATTATTCATCCCATAATTAATTACAATCAACATTGGCCCAATTCTCCCTATATGGGATGTTAGGAGGGGAGATGTCACACCCATAATTTTGAAAGGTAATAGAGTAGAACTTGAATACTCTTCGGAACAGACACGAAAACATTCATGTAGAGGAGGAGGTGAGACACCGGAAAATATTATTCTAAGCGAATGAGGCTTTGTATCCAATGAGGTCTCAATGGGTAACGGTGAATCAAATGTGATACAACACATCATTGGTTATTATATTATATGGCTTGAACTTGTGAATAATTAAAGATATTATGTTTTAATTTAATTATCACACAACATTCCCAATTAAATTTTGTGCATCTTTTTTTTATTGAAATTATTAACTAATGTTATATTTTTTAAACTTTATATAGATTTTATAAAATTTAGTTTAATATTAAAAATATATATTTTATACTAGTACTCATATTAATGTATTTTTAATTACAAATACAAATATTAAAACTACAATAAACTTTAGATAAGGTTTATAAAACTATTATTTTTATTATTAATAAAATAAATTTAAAATAGTATTAATAAAAGAAAGTTTAATATGCTTATGACCACATGTAACAATGGTCTTATGTTCTTCCAAATGGTTCTAGTTGAAGTTTGTTGTGAGAATTTACCTAATGTAGACTACAACTCTTTCTGCAAAATTGTAGTGCAATAGAATTGCAATGTAGTACAATTGTTAAAGAATAGCTCAAACAATGCACGAATGAGTTTCAATTCTAGGTTTTGAGTTTTTTATTGACGTAAAGTTTCCTATGAGAATTTAGCCAACATATGCTACAACTCTTCTTGAAAAATTGTTATGTAATAGAATTGCAATGCAATCCACTTGTTAAATAATAACTAACATAGTGCACGATTGAGTTTCAAATTAAGGTTTTGAGTTTTAAATTAAGGTTTAATTAAAAATAGTGAAATTAGTTTCAAATTTAGGTTTTGAGTTTTAAATTAATATTTAATTAAAACTAACCCAGGTACATACTTATCTTATAAAGATGGAAGTAAACAACTCTTTGCTATGAGTGATTGAAGATTTTTTTATAAAAAAGGTTTGGTTTCTTTGAATAACCCAATAATAATACATTGATAAATTTTATTACAAATATTAAAAAATGTAATTAATTAAAATAATAAGTATTAAGATTCTATATTTTTAAATAAAAATTAACATATTAAAACATAATTCCACCATATAATATTAACTAATATACGAAATCACACTCAATAAATCTATTATTAGTAAAATAAACTTAAATAAATAGTTTATAAAATATCTCTATAAAATTAGGTTTATCATTGATATGTTATTATTTATAAATACAAATATTACACATATATTAATATATAAAAAAGTATACATTATTAGAAATACTTCTAATATTAATAACAATTAAGATATAATATTAACATTAATAAAAGTTAATTAATAACATTTATTTATTATCATTAATATTCATAAATAATGTTCATAATAGTTACATTTTAGACACTAATAATAATAAATAAATATAATATTGACGATACAAATATTAATATTAATGCTATTAATAATAAGGTTAATATATTCTTAATAATTTCATATAATAATCATTATGTAATAATATTCTTAAATGTAATAATTTGATATATTATTCAATAATTTGACATATTTGGATAACACAATAATTAATGGTTAACTTTAATTAATTATAATTCATCATTTTCAATCTTATTAAACACTAAAAATTATAGTAGGTCATAATTGATCATTTATTAATGTATTAAGCCACATGAAGTATTAATAGTCTGATTATTAACTAATATATAAAGCCATAATTTATGAATATCAATACTATTTATTATTTATTAATATTATTGTGTTAAAGCACTAATATAATATAAGTAATATAAATAACAACATATATTTTCTTATATTACTAACTATCATATATATTAATATTAATGTTAATATATTAATAGTAGTATAATATATATTAAAATTATTGTTACTATATTAATATTAGTATTATCATTAATGTTAATATTACTATTAACATTGATATTAATATGTGCATCTTACTCTAAAATATGTGTTACAATTTAAATAGCCATGCCCATTAAGACACGTGTCTTACAATGTAGTTGAACTTTTGAGGCCATAGCTATACCACACCCTAA
Organism: Pinus taeda; assembly: GCA_000404065.3. Taxonomy (NCBI): domain Eukaryota; kingdom Viridiplantae; phylum Streptophyta; class Pinopsida; order Pinales; family Pinaceae; genus Pinus; species Pinus taeda. Next base: position 2,687 of record APFE031384641.1, on the reverse strand, counting down.
AAATTATTTAGGTTTAAATTTTAGTGTTAATATAATATGACATAGTTTTGATGTTTATGTCATCTAATAAAACCTTGTATATATATTGCGAACTTTTGCAGCCATAGTTGTAACCCACCCTAAAATGGTTACTATGTACATATATTATTGATATATTCTAGAACAATTTTTGGAGCTTTAGAGGAGTAACTACAACATGTAGCCACCACATCTCTTCTTCGAGATAAGCTATCATTACCCAAGCAAATTTATTTCCATTTTTTATGTAAGCATATTTCAATTCTTTGACACTAATGACATGAAGTTCTATTTTTTCTTCAACTCTATGTTTATGTTTATATTTTTATTTTGTTGCATTCTTGCATAAGTCTGGATCATCATAGACTACACTAGGATTAAAGCCACTCCTCCCTAGGATCACTACAAGAACCTGTCATAGTCTAAGATGTTAATGGTTGTATTGAGGGATTCTTTCTTGGAGAGTGCAATACTTGGAGTTTTTTTTGAATTAGGACATGATGAGGAGAATTAATGCTTGGATCCTCTTTTAGGGAGAACAAAACGATTCTACGATGAGTGCTTGAAATGTGGATCCTTAGCTTAAAGACCATGAAACTTTGGAGGTGGCTTCCAACCACCACATGACACTTGTACATCTTCCCTAAACTACCCACATGTGGATATATTGTAATAACTTATATTAGGTTGTTGCACAATTGATCCATTTTCTATTATTTTCCTAACTGGCCTATCTTATAAAATGGGGAGAGTATCATCATTCTCACAACATAGTCACCAAAATCATCCATATCTTCTTGATGTAAACATATTGTAGCCCTTTTTCTGTAATGCGAGGGTTAAAGCTTGGGTGGATTATTCAAAACTAGGGTTTATAATACTTTAGTAAATGATCTTAAAAACACTTAAATAAAAGTTTCAAAATACTCTTTAAAATGTTATAAAATGATTAGGGTTTAGGGTTTAGGGTTTTCGATTTAAGGTTTACAGTTTAGGGTTTAGGGTTTAATGTCAAGGTCTTAAACATTTTAGTAAATTCTTTTAATAAACACTTAAATAAAAGTTACAAAACAATTTTTGAAATGTTATAAAATGGTTAGGATCTAGGGTTATTGTTTTAGGGTTTAGGGTTTGGGGTTTGGGGTTTAGAGTTTAGAGTTTACGTTTTAGGGTTTAGGGTTTATGTTTTTGTGTTTAGGATTTAGGGTTTTGTCTTTATGGTTTCGGGTTTATAAAACTTTAGTGAATTATTCTAATAAACACATAAATAAAAGTTACAAAATTCTTCTCAAATTGTTATAAAATTCACAAGGTTTATGGTTTAGGGTTTAGGGCTTGGGGTTGAGTGTTTAGGGTTTAGGTTTGGGATTTAGGTTTTAGGCTCCATGGTTTAAGGCTTATAACAATTTAGTAAATTATTTTAATAAAAACTTAAATAAAAGTCACAAAACGCTTTTAAAAATGTTATAAAATGCTCAGGGATTAGGGTTTAGTTTATAGGCTTTAGGGTTTAGGGTTTATAAAACCTTATTAATTCTTTTAATAAAAACTTAAAAAAGATTCCAAAACACTTTTTAAAATGTTATTAAATGATTAGGGTTTAGGGTTTAGGTTTTATAACACCTTAGTAAATTATTTTAATAAACATTTAAATAAAAGTTACAAATTATTTTTAATAGATCATAAAATGCTTAGGGTTTAGGGTTTGGAGTTTGGGGTTTAGCATTTGGGATTTATAGCACTCTGATAAATTATTTTAATAAGAACATAAAAGAAAGTTACAAAACACTTGTTAAAATGTTATAAAATGATTAGGCTTTAGGGTTTAGGATTTAAAATTCTATAAAATGCTCATGGTTTAGGGTTTATTATAATTTAGTAAATTCTTTTAATAAACGCTTTAAAAAAAGTAAGAAAACACTTGCTAAAATGTTATAAAATACTTAGGGTTTAGAGTTTAGGGCTTAGGGTTTTGGTTTTTGGCTTTAAAATGTTATAAAATTCTTATGGTTTAAGATTTAGGGTTTATAACATTTTAGTAAATTCTCTTAATAAACACTTCAAAAAAAGTTAGAAAAAGCTTGTTAAAAATTGAATGAATGCTTAGGTTTAAGGTTTAGGGTTTAAAATGTTATAAAATGCTTAAGTTTTAGAGTTTAGGGTTCACAAGACCTTAGTAAATTCTTTTTATAAACACTTAAAAAAAGTTGCAAAACACATTTTAAAATGCTATAAAATTCTTAGTGTTTAGGGTTTAGGTCATACAAAACTTCAATAAATTCTTTTAATAAACACTTAAAAAATGGTTACAAAACACTTTTTAAAATTTTATAAAATGCTGAGGGTTTAGGGTTTAAAATGTTATAAAATGCTTAGGGTTTAGGTTTGAAGGTCACTTTAGTAAATTCTTTTATTAAACACTTTAAAAGAACGACAAAACTCTTGTAAATTTTTTATAAAATTCTTAGGGTGTAGCTTTTAGGGTTTAGAGTTTATAACACTTTAGTAAATTCTTTTAATAAACACTTAAAAAAAATTACAAAACACTTATTAAAATGTTATAAATTGTTTAGGGTTCACGGTTTTAAAAAGTTACAAAACACTTGCTAAATTATAATAAAATTCTTAGGGTTTAGGGTCTATAAAAATTTGGTAACAATAAACACTTG
>APFE031384631.1:109108-130520 GCA_000404065.3 Pinus taeda | reverse complement strand
AAATGAATATATATATTGATAATGAGTTGGAGAGGACTATGTCTTTTCCCAAGAAAATGTGAGGGTACATTGGGGAATGTGAAATGTAATTACATGGAGAGGACCATGTCTTCTCCTTAATAAATGTGAGGGTACATTGGGTAATGTGAAATGAATATATATATTGATAATGAGTTGGAGAGGACTATGTCTTTTCCCAAGAAAATGTGAGGGTACATTGGGGAATGTGAAATGTAATTACATGGAGAGGACCATGTCTTCTCCTTAATAAATGTGAGGGTACATTGGGTAATGTGAAATGAATACATACATTTTGAAATAATGGAAGGAGACCATATCCTACCCAATATTCAATTTAAGAAGGTAAGTGGAGAATTTGAATAATGGAAATCATGAATTTTATATTAGACCTATATTTCTCAATATTTTCAGATAATGTAAACATTAACAAAATTTGTAGGATAAGATTTAAGTGGGGCATTAAATTCATGCACGTACGTTGATGCTTTAATCTTTTCTCTCCTTCGGGAAATGATGCCTTAGGTATCATAATGCCAAGTGTCTCCCTTTTTGAGCTCCATGGACTCAAGTAAGGTCTCAACTATTTTAAAATCCTTCCTTTTGTTCACTACAAAATGACTTACAAGTTGTCCCATTTTAAAAACGTAACCTTTCTTTGTTGGTACAAAATGAAGCAGGTCTACACAGAGGATCTGTCAAATAAATTCAAGGGAAAAAATAATCATAGGAATGAATATTGGTAAGTGGTATGGACAAAATTCACAACCATAAACCCAAATCTCTGTCTAATCCTCATAGAGGTACCACTCTCCTATCATAGCATCCTTGCTAAGTTGGAGGAAATCTTTTTGTGGCGGGATGATTCTAGGTGGCGGGGTCCCATGGATGATCCTATATGCAATAGCCATGAAGGTCAAGATGATTTGGGAATACCCACCCAGGCCAGGTCTTCTTCTTACACAGATATTCCAGTCAAACACAAAATTCTATTGTTTGTTGGGAGAAAAAACACGGAGGTCCAAACATTGGAATTATTCAATATGGGTATATAGGAATAGGTAGAATAAAAGGGAATAGTAGTGAAGGTAAGAAGTGGCGGGGAAGTAATGAAGCTGAAAACATATGGTCATGGATATGTAGAGTGGGATGTTGAGCAAGCAACCACGTTGTTTCATTTTATGCAGACACCCTAGGATGGCCTTATTTATCATGTGCGAGCTATCTTCGCCAATTAAACAAGAAATTACAGACAAAAAGGGTCAAACAAACTCCTGGATGAGGGTTATTAGGAAAAATTCCTCTAAGGGAAGGGATTTAAGTTCAGGGGAAAATATTTGGTATATGAAGGATTGTTGTTCATCAGGAGGGAGAGTAATGAAGTTTAATAGCTAGGGTAGCGTCGGTGAATGGTTTCATTATGGAATAAATAGTGAATATTAAAGCTCTTTGGATCAAGGTAGGGGTTACTTCTAGAATTTGAGTCCCTGAGGTAGAAACAAAGAAGTTCTTGTATTTTTGGTATGCTGCAGCGAGCCAAGCTATAAATTCAGGGAAATCATGATCTGAAGGTGCAATTTGAAAATACAATATGGAGTTGACAACCCTAAAAGTGTCTTCTTCCTCAAATGGTTAGAAAATAGTTCAAAGCGGAGGTCGACGAGCTGATCAGAACAAGAGGGGTCTAAAATTTGACTCTCGAAATCCATTAAGGGCTCGAGACCAGAAGACTTGACTTCATGGGTTTTAGAGGTTGCGAGCACAGTTTGTTTCATTTTATTGAGTGAATCAAAGTAAAAATACAGTTGTTTGAGGTGTCAGGTTACCTGGAGGCCGTAGGAATATCTGAAATAAACGTTGAGATTTGGCCCTATATGGTTCTCATATGTGGAGCGGGAGTTCCTATGCAGGTGACCAGGTGGGGATATTCTTGTTGGGACTGTAGAGTAGCTGTCAGGAAAAGTAGGTTTTAGCGACAAGTTACTATATAATAAGGAGAGAACAATCGTCAAAGTGGTGAGCTTAGGGATTAGAGGAAAGGTACGTGGCAACATAGGGTTGGTTGGGAGAAAGGGAAGTAGAGAATATGAGCGAGAGCAGACAATTATGATTTAACTTTACCTTTAACTTTGGGCCCTGTGTTTGCTGGTCGTGATGAGCCAATGGGAGGAGCCCATCTGGAAGTTGGCTCCCACCATGCTACGACGGAAAATCCCGTGACCAGAGTGAAATCTCTCCTTGCCCCCGAAACCAATCAGAATTGTCGGAATGGTGTTGAATTTTCAACGTCAACGTTGTTCCTCCCTTTAATTCTCATGCAAGTTACACCCCCAGAGTTGGTTTAGGAGCATCAAAGAGTGGTGGAGGACGGTGGACTTGGTGAAAGAAACACGCCCTTTACCCTGTGCTCAAAATATCATCAAATCCCTTGATCATTTGGGTCGCGGTTAAGTTTGATCCCCTGATTTGCAATACATGATGCACTATGAATTCTGTATTGAATGAGGTTGGTGCTTATGATTTCTCTTGAGAGAGGTTATTCCCTTTAACTTACACAATCACAGCCCCATTGCAATATTTGGAGAAGCAAATCAGGGTTGGAGTTAACAGTGACCAAAACTTGATAATTTGTAATGGAATTAATAAGTGGCCAACTTCAAGCTAGATGAATTGTATTCATCGGCGTGGCAGTGGTGTTGTGGTATATGCAATATTTTGATATCCTTGTTCTTAACCGTATTGTAAATTTTGACCTCCTAAATGACCATGAGCCTGATTCTAACCATAGACCTCTAACACTAACTCTAAACATTGACATTCACACCAGCTACATGCAAGAGAATTGTGAGAGTAAAAGGCACATTTGTCTTAATAGAGGTAAAATGGATCACTTATAAAAGGATTTAAATAGGGGTTTAGATTGCTTAAAATATAATGATAACATTGATTATATCAACCGCAATTTTACTACAACCCTTTCCACTACCATTAACAAGTTCTCTATCGAGTTTCATTATAAAATGAATAATAGAACTTCTAACCCTTAGTATGATAATGATTGTAAAATTGCTACGAAAGTAGAATAGAGATGTTTTTGACAATACCATAAAGCTTGAAAAACTAAATATGTACAAATCTCTTATCAAAAGAAAGGAAAGATCCTATATAAATAGTAGCCAAGAGCATCTTCTTCACCTTTCTAAAGTTGATTCTTGGAAGTTTTGAAGGAAAATTCTTGTTCCAAAAAATGAAAGAAAATAATTTGATCCCCTTAAAGAACTGGGATATCTATCTTAAGAATCTTTATGATTCCCATGATGCCATGTGCACCATCTTGAACACTCCTATAGAGGAGGATATATTCTCTTTGGAATATGTTGAGTTTAGGATTAAACAAGTCAATAATGGGAAATCTATGGATATTAAAGGATACCAAGCTAAAATTCTCAAAAAACTCCTCAATCTGGCAGTGAAACAAGGTTTCCCTAAGACTTGTATGCAAAACCTTATTCTGCCTATCTTTAAAATGGGATAAAATGATTCCCTATAACTATAGGACCATTATGATTAGCCACATTTTAGCCATGTTGTATGGGGTCATTTTGGAAAAGAAGATTAGCGTTTGGCTTGAAACCCATGGTAAATGAGATAAGGGGAAATTTGGATTTAGGAGACATTACTCAACTATAGACCATCTTGTTACTCTTAGGATCATTGTAGAGGAATGTCACAATAATACGGCTGATCTCTTATGTTGTTTTGTTGACTTTAGAAAAACTTTTGACATCGTTCCTTAGGATAAGCTATGGAAGAGGCTAGAAGAGATCATGGTTCCTCTTGATTTGAGGGTTGTTGTGACTAGTCTATACGAGAATGTTATTTCAACGCTGAAGACGACCAAGGGTTGGTCATAAGAAATTACATGCAATATAAAAGTTAAACAAGGATGTCTCTTATCCCATGACGCGGGAGTATCAATGCCAATTGTACCATTTTGTCTAAACCCCAAAAGGGAACACTTAAATTCCATATGTAGGTCTTATTTTCTTCAATTTATTTGTATAAACTAGAGGTAGAAAGATTTTTATTGTAATGACAATTATCCCGATCTAGAGGAATTTGAACTGTCAAGTGGTTAAGATATTTTGAGATGAGTCTTTGTGAATTTTGACAAGTGTTGGCCTAACTATTGGGTAGTTTTTGGATAGGTGTTTATTTTCTAGGTATGGAGAGAGGAATTGTATTTGTACAATTAGATAGAATATGAGTTTTGAGTAGAAGAGGAGAGGAGCTCGAGAATCGAGTCACTACACTTCCTTTGTAAATATATATTTTTTAATCGATTTGATATGGTTGTTTTGTTTTTATGTCTTTTCCGAAATGTGCGTTGAGCCTGTTAGAAGAGTATGTGCCTTTGGTTCGGTAGAGTGATGTATACAACAGAGGAGGATATGTGAAAATTATAAACTTTGATAACTACAGGGTCAACATTATTAATGATTATTGGCAGATCGATTGAGAATATAACATTTCATTTGGACCATAAATAATTGTGTTGGCATAGGGTTGTAAGAGTCCGATGGAGACAAAATATTCTTGGTAAGTTAAAAAGAGCTCCTGTACCTAGTAGGATAGTCTACCCAGGCGGAGGAATTGCCCGGTTTCTGTCGCCGCCCGAAACGCTTCTGGCTCCTGCCACCGACAATTCCTCTGTGTTCCGCCACCCTCGCCGAGCTCCGCCTAGCTCCGTCACCCTCCACATTAAAGTCGATGTCTGACAGGAATTGCGGAGTCCATCGCCGTCTTGCCGCCGGGAGTTAATGCACCTTCCCCATTCGAATTCAGAAATAACCGCTGGCTGCTCCCTGGCCAATTCGACCCGGCACTCCCCTACAGCTCACCTGGTCACCAGAACAAGGCGGAAAAGGGCTCGACTCGGCTCCTGCAGCTCCCCAGAATAAGGCGGAAAACAGGGAGGTTAGTTCATCGAACCCAATCCTCTAGTGATATGGTAGTCTAGTTTCATCGATTTTTATCAAGAACCTGCTAAGGCATTTTGTTCCCCAATTTCAACGATTTTTATGAAATTGTTATCTGCCAAGGCATAACAATTTCATAATATCAAGCTTCAACACGCTCTCAAAAGTATTTTCATTGCAACAATATTTAAGGGCAATTCTGTGTGCTCTGTTGTATTTATATGAATAATCTAGCTTACATCATCGAATTTTTCAGGTTCTTGATAAAAATCGTTGAAATTGGGGAACAAAATGCATCCATCATGAGACTGAACCCTGCCTTTGGCCTAAAATTGAGCTTATTGAGAATGAAGAAGTAGAGCTTAATCAATTGTGACCGCTTTCATCCCAATAGGAAGCAGGCTTTCCAGATCTAACCAGCTGAAATATTAAACGGTTTTCATATAAACATGGTGAAGTTTTAGTTTTCAACATAAGCAGGCTTTCCAGATCTAACCAGCTGAAATATTAAATTGTTTTCACATAAACATGGTGAAATATTAATTCTGTTTGCTCTGCTGTATTTATAGGAATAATCTAGCTTACATCATCGAATTTTTCAGGTTCTTGATAAAAATCGCTGAAATTAGGGAACAAAATGCAACCATCATGAGACTGAACCCTGCCTTTTGCCTGAAATTGAGCTTATTGAGAATGAAGAAGCAGAGCTTAATCAGTGGTGATCGCTTTCATCCTAGTAAGAAGCAGGTTTTCTAGATCTAACCAGCTGAAATATTAAACTGTTTTCACATAAACATGGTGAAGAAATTTAAACCTAGAACCTCATAAAGATTAAACCCCACAAACAAATAAAAATAACTTTCACATTTAAATATGTCCTATGCTTTAAATTCACATAAACATGGTGAAGTTTTCCTTCTTTGTATATTTTCAACATCACTTGATAGTCACGTAATGCTAGGGAAAATAGAAAACCATTAATCAGCATTTGTAAAAGGCAGCCTGTAATAAAAGAATAGGGTGGTTCCATGAAAATAATGAATGAGGGAATTAAACAATTGTCTAGATAAGTCAGTGCAGCATGACAAAATGACTCTCCCTGCCTTTGAATGTGGCAGAAGATTGTATATTTTTCAACATCAATTGATAGTCACATGATGTTATGGAAAATAGGATACTATTAATCAGCATTTGTAAAATTCAAACCCTACAATAAAAGAACAGGGTGATTCCATGAAAACAACAAATGAGGGAATTAAAATTTGTCTAGACAATTGAATGCAGCTTGTCAAAATGACTTTCCTTGTCCTTGATTGTGGAAGAAGACACCATAATCAAATTCACCATGAATTCATTGTCCTCTTCAAATACACTTAAAAATGCCTATTATCTGCCGAAACTGGTTATGTGGATGCACTAGAATACATGCATCACTTCAGAGTAACAGTGTAGCAATCCTCATTTCATACTTCAGAAGATAACTGCTCTTTGTCATCTCTTTCAGTGTCCTGCCCCAAGATTAATCTTGTGAATAAACATCTCTATATAATATGAGAGGATTAATATTCTGAACAATAAACATCTCTGTATAACACAAGATATCACATAGTAAATGTTAAGTTTAGGTATGTTCTATGCTAGAGCAATTTATTTAAATTTTCACAGTTAGCAATCACATCAGCATTACGATAAACTGCAGATAGAACATAAATACAAAACGCAGAAGACAAGCCAAGACAAGAGGACACCAGATATGGCGCGAGCCAGGGACAAACCCCACAATGTGTGGGGAAACCCTTTGATCAAATCTTCTTTTATCTTCAAAGTTCAGCAGAGAAAGAGAGAGAGAGTACATTTACAACAGAAGTCAACACTTTGACTTTCTATATCTATATGAGATCAGTTGAAGACATGTTGCTTCAACTGATTCTCCAAGGTGACTCCTTCACTTATCATAGTGCTGCATCTTGTCCACTTGCTGCACCTCTACATACTGCACCATGCTGCACTAATCATGACCATGCTATGCACTTCCTGTTGCTGCCCCTGTCACTGATCTGCTCCAATCATTTAGCTGTTCTTTAACACGGATCTGCACCCAGTGTTGTACTCATTGCTGATCTGACCTCAATGCCTGCTACCTGTCACTTCTTGTTAAGTTATGCAACAATAAGTATATTAGCCTTAGCTGCTTGCTATGGCTTGCAGCCTAGCAAAGCAGCTAGGCTATAGTTCCACCTTCCAGCAGACCTAAATTATCTACAACAATCCAAGTTTATATCAATTAGATGACTGCAGCGGATGGGACTTCTTAGACAGATGATTAGGGCTGCGTATGAAGTTGCCTTGGACACCTCAACAGATCTGATACTATGCTCCTTTAACTTGGTCCTCTAATCTTATACTGTCACAAAAGAGATGCCCAAACCATGCCACTTTCACGCTGACAACTTGCTGTGATTAGGGCACATTAGATCCACCCTTAACTGCGGATTTGGACCACTTAGAATAGTGAATTTACATTCCTCTTGACAGCGAGTAGGAACACCTAAATGAGGCCAGCTTTGACTCTGTATAGCAGCCTCTATTTGACTGTGGCTAGTTTCAGATAGGAGCATATCTGAACAGTGGATCAAGGGCTCCTTATTACTGCGTGTAGGGCTTCTAAAGCACCTTCATATCTACGTCTAAGACTTCCTTTAGACCTGCGGTTAGAGTACCTTTGGACAACAGCTAGGGCTTCTCTTTCAGCTGTATAATAGACCTCTTTACTGCGGCTAAGTCTCCTCCTTATTGCGGATATATGATCTTTAGGTGACTGCGTCCTACTCTTCTTTAGGACTGCTTATAGTAGCCTTCGAGGACAGCGGATAAGAACAGCGTATAAGGTCTCCACGTAAAGCGTATAAGGTCTCCTCATGAACAACGTATGAGGTCTCCTTATGAACAATTAAGTAACTCACTGCGTTGGATCAGCTAGGGCATCATACTAGGCCAGCGTATTCTTTTAGTGTCTCTCCTTCACCAAAAACCCAAGATGTGGAGAGGAGGAGATCACATGAAGAATGTGTCCAAATGACATCAAATCCTCATCTATTTATACCAAAATGAGGATGATGAATAGACACGTCGGTTGGGCTTCTAGAGCCTACATAAGCGCTGGTCGGCTTGATAATAATTATATAAATAAAATAAATTCATATCTCCATAAATACTTATCGGAATCGGATGATCTTTGGAACAGTCCTACACCTCTTGACGAGAGGGATCCAATAAAAATATCAGCTGTCATAAATAAGCTGATCCACATGGAGTTTGGCCCTAGTTGCCAATTTAACACCTTTTCTTCTTTAAACTTCTCAAAGTTGGCTAACAAATCCTTCCTAATCTCCCCAATTTCTGGTGATTCACATGGAGTAATTTGGCCTCTAATCCCCGCCAAGTGTTGTTTCAGCCTATTAATGCCCCTAGAACCTTCCTTAATTTTTCTATGGCAAAATTTGCAATGCATTTGACTATCAACCATTTCGACATATGTCCAAGCAACATCTTTCACTCTAGGTGCCATTTTTTCACTCGGAAATCAAAGGTAAAAATATGAAAATGAAAACAAAAAAATAGCAATGCTTCAATGTTAATTTCTTTCACAAAAAAACACTCTTTTCAATTTCCAGATTTGCACAAAAAAATAAATAAGCAAAAACAGATTTTTACAAGTGAAAAAAAATTCCTTTAGGCACAAACTGCCTCCTCAAGGTTGCTCCAACAAACCAACTTCTCAATGCTGCTCCAAAGGTTGCCCAAGAAGCTCATCACTCCTGCTACAATGCTTGCCCAAGTCTCCTCACTGCTCCTCCAAAAACAAACTTCGCAACTCCTTACAAACTCACTCAAATTCTTACTCAAATGCAATGAGATGGCTATGAGGAAATGAAAGGGGTTGGGTGGGTTTTATAGGGTTTAGGAGAGGGGAATGGACCCCAAGGAACCTAAAGGCGAATTAGGAATGGGTTTGGGGTCCCCAAAAAAAATAAAAAAAAAACCGTGTTGTTCTGGCTTTTTTGGGCCGCTGTCACCGAGCCGGTTGAGTTGGTTTCAAACTGGCCGTTTTTCAAAACAGTGGACCGAAATAGAACACCCTCTGAGCTGGGAATTGATTGGAACTCGTAAAAATACGGAACGAAAAAATAGTCGACAAAAAACAGCTAAGATATTCAAATTTAAAGAACAACATATATATTCATGTGCATCCATATGAATCCAAACCATTTACGCACAAATAAGCAACAATTCTCATTTATATAGCATGTAAGGGTGCACATAACCAAAATAGAAATAGAGTGCAATCCATGTCTAAACCAAAAATACATCTACAAACAGGCTCTAGATGGCCTCTAGCATCCAATATAAATCATGTTACAACATATACCTACCTATCATCAAAATCAATGCCTATATTGGGTTCTTTGTCATCAATATCACCCTCTAAGCATTAAAATAAGATAGAAAAAATGTAGCATATCAAGTCAAGATTTTGTTTGAGTGATGGGTATATTTTTAGTAGGGTCATGATAGAGGAGTTCAACAACCAGTGCTAGTAACATCAAGGTACATAGAGGGTTTGGTGCTCTTGATTAAATACTAGTTCCATACCCTCGTACATCACAAAATCTGATGGAAACATTGCAATCTTCCCAATCCAAAAATCCTGAAAAATTGTTAAGTCTGCTAGATTTTGAGTGAGATCTAAAATTCTACTTTCTCTATGTGAAATCCAATGAGGACAGTGTTGAGAAAAATGGTACCAAGGACGTGTTTCCTACACGTTTATCCTTTTGGCCTAGGAATACACATTAATATCCTTTTGTCTAAGTAACATTATGTGTTTTATTAATGTCAAAGGAGCTAAAATATTTTTTATGAATTGCGTACCTTGTATTTTAATTTATTAAAGTCACATGTGTATTAAAGTGACTTTATGACTTTATGTTGTTAAAGTGACTTGTATATTTTAAGTCACTCTATGAGAGAAAAAGTGACCATGGCACTAAAACATTAAAAAGTACCCGGAGAAAAGTGACCATGGCACTAAAACATTAAAAAGTACCAGGAGTGTTTTTAAGTGAGGGGGTCAACATGAGAAAGGGGTCAAGTGAGGGTTTGATCTCATGGGCTGAGATTTAATCTCAACCCTTGATCATTAGGTTTAAGTTTCCTTCACTTATGAAAGACAAAAGGGAAAAAGAAAACATTATTCTCATGTGTGATATTGAGAAGCTCAAGGAGAGTGTAGGAGGCAGAGAAGAGCTTAAGCAAGGAACAAGAGGAGGCAGAGATTGCTGTGCACAGGAAGGAAGTTCGAATTGCTAAGAGAGACTACCTAGCTCGTGTTTTCAGTGATCAAACTTTGGCAAGAACCCCGAGTTATTTCTCTTGTGGTACCGATCGAGTTTCTAAACTTGGTAGCACGAGATTTAAGGAAAAACCGGGCCGAGTTTCAGGGATAGAAAGCCGAAATGATAGATGGATCGTAGTACTGTTTCTGAAAGGTGAGTTGTGTGTATTTATCAGCTAAAATCGTGGAGGTAAAAGGCATGAATTTGCACATGAACCAAGGTTTGTCACTGCTAAGATTTCTGGGTTTTTTAGTGTGAAGTTCGAGCCTTTTTTAGCATGTTTCTTGACGCTTGGGTACACGCTGAGGTTGCAGTAGGAGTAGGCCGAGATTTCTGGGTGAGTAAGCCCAAAAAGGAGCAGTGTACCTGCAAGAAAAACCCTTTTCTTGAGCATGTGTCAGCTCAATGTTTAGGGAGGAAACACTTGTATTTTGGGTGTGTACATTCAGTTAAGTGATTGTTCAGTGGACTAATTTTCTGTGTAAAAGGAGCAGACAAAGGTCCAAAAATTTTGTCTGAGGAAAGCTAAACGTGGGTCAGATTTGTCACTCAGAACTCAAACTAAAATAGGATTTCAGAGGTTCTGTCCTTAAGGGAAGAGATAAGGTGACTCCTCTAAAAATCTCCTTGTAAGCAATCAAGTACTCCTTGAAGATTGGTTTTCTCCTTATGGATTTTTCCAGGGTCAGTTGACCAAAAAACAAGTGTGTACTGTGTATATCAGTTTGAAAAATCTAATGATGGAGGTAGCTTAAATGTTTCAAGTAAATTTGCATTTAAAAGTTTTATATCAGACCAGGGTTGCGGGGGAGCGCCCACCCCCCTCTCGCTCCTAATTCGCGCTCCGAGCAATAGCAACTTTTGAGCGCCTGGGGAGCGCGCTCTCGAAAATGCTCCCAAGGGAGCGTTTTCGGGAGCGCGCTCCCTAAAAAAAAAAGCTCCCTGCCTTTTCGGGAGCGCTTAGCCTTTTTTGCAGTAATGTTCCAAATGCAATTTTTTTCAAAGAAACAAGTAAGTTTTGAGTGGGGCAGCTTAATGATCAAGCCTATGGCCCTAGTATTGATATGTGATTCGGGGTAATGTTAAATTCTTAAAGTAAAAGTGACATTCTCCTTAATCTTCATTTTCATCCTTTTACTTCTTTTACTTAAATTTTTAACATTACCATGACATGACTCAGGATGTTTGAGAGTGGTTCCGATCTCATTGGATTTCATGTGAAGAAAGTAGAATTTTAGATTTCATTCAAAATCCAACAAACTTATGAGTTTTTCAAGATTTCAGGATTGCAAATTTTCCCTTTGAATTTTGTCATGTATTAGGGTATGGAACTCTTATTTAATTAAGAGCACCATTCCCTCTATATACCTTAATGTTAGTGACATTGGTTGTCGAACTCCCTCTATCATGACCCTTCTAAAAATGTACACATCACTCAAACAAAATCTTGACTTGACATGCTATGCTTTTTCTATCTTATGTTAATGCTTAGAGGGTGATATTAATGACAAAGATCCCTATACAGATACAAAGGTAATGACAAAGATACCTCCGGATTGTTGAATTGAGGCTTCTATGATCCATATCAGGGTTATGAGAGATTTTTCGGAGTAAATCACAAGATCTATCATTTGTCGACGCGTTTCGAACCAGCTAGTGTGGTTCATCGTCAGGACAAGTTGAAGAACCAGATCCAGCTTTGCATGTTAAATAGCTTGAGCAGAGCCTCCAACGACTACCTAAGCCAACGGCTAAAATGGACTAGGGTCCTTACCTCGAAAATAAATATATAAATAATACAAATAATTTAATTTAACAGGAAGTTAGTTATAATAAGGGACTAAATAAATATATAAATAATTTAATTAATTATTTGTTTTTCTTTTTTTTTACAAAAACTGTTATGGGATTTCATTAACTGATTGACTAAGAGCCACAAATTCGGTTACAAAGGGAGAAGCAAATTTCTGCATGTTTGTTCAGCAAGAGGAATATAACGCCTACTCTTATCAGGCTCCTCTTTTTACATTTAATAAAATTTGCTTCTGCTGCTAATTTCCCGAGTTGAAAAATACAAACAAACTGTTGCAAAAGAATGCAATAGAACATGGCTCTTTAGGGGATTGGATCCCAAAGGGTTTCCTTATCTCTGAGAATAGAACCGGCAACTAAGTGGATTGCCTTGTTTGCCTCGATGTCTGCTTCTTTGTTATTTGTTCTCAAAACATGAAAGTATTTCAGATTCAGTGTCTTTGCCATGCCTTTGATCCTTGTAATTATCCTTGCTAGCTGCAGGTCCGCTGGATTAGAATTGGTTGCCATTGCTTGGATGATGACCTGGGAATCCCCAAAGACATTTGCCTCCTTGTAGCCCAGCTCTTTGAGGAGTTTGATTCCTTGAAAAAGGGCCATCGCTTCCGCTTGTATGCTTGAGGAATGGCCTAATCCCCAAGCAAATCTATGCGAAGCTGTTTCATCTGGGTTTATGATGAGACCTCCAGCTCCAACAATACCATACCTGGATTCCCTTTGGCTGCCCCATCAAAGAAGAGAGAGGGAAGAGTTTGTTTGGACAATCAGGTGTGAAAATCTTCTTTGTTTTTCCTGACTTGCCATTCTTTGCGAGATGGAGGAGACTTGTTCGATTTTGGGAATTTGAAATTGAGAGCAGTTCCCAGATCTATGTCCTGCTGGCTTAGATTTGAATCATCTCCTTTGTCTTCCAGCCACTCAACAAGCTGACTTTTCACTGAGTTGACAACTGTTCTGAAGTCCTGTTCCTTATTTCAGAATATCCTTCTGTTCCTTTCCAGCCAGACTTGCCAGCTGATGAATTTAGGCAGAGCACTCCACGCTGTCCTGATTGTTTTATTTTTTGGAAATGAGCCTGCCGCCTGGATATCTGGCCATCCAGCTCGCAAACAGATCCAAAGCTGAGGAGGGGAAGGTGAATTTATGCTTCCAGGAAACAAGAAGCTCCTGCCATATGGAAGCTGCGAACTTGCACTCGATCATGAGGTGGAAGGTGGTTTCTAAGTTTTCCTTGCAAAGAGTGCACTTGGAAGGCCCAAAGATGCCCCTTTTCTGTAGCCTATCTTCAGTTAGAATTTTTTGCTGGCAGAGAAGGCAGGAGAAGTGGTCAACTTTAGGAATTGAAGGGATTTTCCAAATGCCAACCCAGGGGGCAGGGTTGGGAGGCACGTGAGGCCGCTCCAAACATTTAGCATAGCCCTTGGCTATAGTGTAACCTACCCGATTTGAGCCCCAGCCTCTCACGTCTTGCCTGCAAGCATGAATTGGAACCAGCCCATGAATCTTCGTGGTGAACGTTGCCAGATTTGATCGTAATGCGTGTGGAACTGAGAGTTGTTTCCAACCCGTCCAAACATCACCCTCCCAGATTGAGAGGTCCCACAATGTGTTTATGTTAGCCTCTGACATCCAACGCTGCAACTTTGTCATGTCTCTCGATTTTGCCAGCGGGGGTCTATTTAGGATCCTGTCGTTCCACAGGTGGATACGTTTTCCATTTCCTGGTATCCAGAGGGAATGATCTCTTATCAACAGTCCAGTTCTGTTGATGAGCCTACTGAAAGGAGTTTTGAAATGGTTCTTGGGATGATCCAGGCATCTAAGTCTCGAACCTCTGAAGTACTTCTTCCACAATTCAACTTGAACCCAACCTGGATTTGGAGCTTATGATTTTCCAAATCAATTTGGCTCCCATGGCTAAGTTTTGGACACTGAGATCTTTGAAGTTCAGTCCTCCCTCCTGAGTTGGTCTGGTGACTGTTTCCCAATTGACTAGGGAGATTTTCTTCTCGTTTTGTTTGCCTCCTTTCCAGAAAAACTTTCTGATTATTTCCTCCATCTTTTTGATGATTCCCACAGGCGCTAATAGGACCGAGAATTTGAATAACGGAAGGCTGTTGAGCACTGCTTTAATGAGCACTGGTTTTCCAGCTATGTTGAGCCAAGAGGATCCCCATGCCTGCATTTTTGCTTTGAATTTGTCTAACCGGGGATACCAATCTTTACTCAAAGCCTTCTTGTGGAAGATGGGCAGTCCCAGATATTTAAATGATGACCAAGAAGTTGAGATTGCAAATCCGAGGCATCTCGCAATGGAGCTTGCAGTTGAAGCAAGAATATTCCAACAGTAGATATGGCATTTGCCATTGTTTAGTACACTGTCCGAGACCTTACAGTAATCTTCCAGAACTTCTTTGAATTTTATTGTTGAATGAGGAGATGCAACCCCCAGCAGTAATGTATCATCAGCGAAGAGGGCATGATTGATGCTTTTTACCCCTCTTGCAATGCACAGGCCGACGATGTCTTGATCTTGCTGCTTTTTTTGTAGATAAAAACTGAGAGCAGAAGCCTGTAGAATGAATAGGAGGGTCCTGCCTCAGCCCTCTAGTGGCTTTGAAAAACTCAGTAGCCCTACCATTCACCAGTGAGGAAATCCAAGGCTTCGAAATACAGGCTCTAATCCACTTAATGAAATTTTGACCGAATCCCAATTTTTGCAACACATCAAACAAAAAACTATGTCTAACACGGTCAAAAGCATTTGCTAGATCTAATTTAATAACCATACCTTTTTCCTTTCAATGTAGGCTGGAATGAATCGCCTCTTGAACCAGAACAAAATTGTCCACCAGTTGTCTGCCATGAATAAATCCTCCTTGGCTCTCCAGGATGATTTTGGGAAGAATTCTTTTCAAGCTGTTAGCTATCACTTTGGTTATCACTTTGTACCCAATATTGCATAAGGAGATTGGGCGAAATCTGCTGAAAGAGTTTGCTCCTTTCTCTTTGGAAATGAGGGCGAGAAAGGTTGAATTTGTGCAACCTCCAATCTTCTAACAGCCTTGGGACTTTTGAATCATTTTGAAGAACTCCTTCTGAACAATCTGCCAACAAGTCTGGAGAAATCTAGGCGTAAAACCGTCTGGTCCCAGAGCTTTATCGGGATCCATTGCGAAGAGGGCCTCCTTGAATTCCTTTTGCGTGATTTTGCCTTCAAGTGCCTGGTTCATTTTAGAGGTGATAAGGCTAGGGACAACGCCTAGCAGGATAGCTTTTTGACCAGCTCCTAAATCTTCTCTATACAGCTGCTCAAAGTACTCTGACGCTGCCTTTTTTATGCTGACAAAGTCCTTCAGTACGCAGTTGTCTTCCTTTATTTCAGTGATGGAGTTGCGGCCTTTCCTGGCTTGGGCTTGTTTATGGAAAAGGGAGGAGTTTCTGTCGCCAGATTTGAGCCAAAGGCTCCTGGACTTGAGCCTCCAGTATTCTTCTTCTGCCAGACAGGCCTTGTGGAAACTTTGCTGTAGCTTGGCCTCCTTTTCCAACTCATCTTTAGTGATTTCAACTGCTTCAAGATGGAGGTGCTAACTTTCTAGAGCACTTTGTAATTTTTTCCTTTCCGCAGCAGGATTGGGCAGGGTCTTAGCCCAATTTTTCAGCATGCCTTTAACCCTTCTGAGTTTTTCCTCCCAAACAAAAAAGGCGGATCCCTTGACTCGCTCTTTCCAGCAGTCTCTGATCTTTTCCATAAAGTCTGTCTCTTTGGTCCAGAGAGAGCTGAATCTGAAAGGTATAGGCCCTAGATCCTTGGGGGTCAGCAACTCTAGGCTAATGGGCTTGTGGTCTGATACCCTGCTGTGAAGAATGCGCATTCTAGCTTCTAGTCCAAGAAGTAGGAAGGAGCTTTGGACCAAAAATCTGTCAAGTCTTGCCGCTATGTGACCCGGGCCAACTCTCTTGTTTGACCAAGTGAAGCTACCAATAGTCGGCTTAATTTCTATCAGATCCCAATCTTGCATGAGGTCTTCCGCTAATTCTCTTGCCAGATCCCTGACGATGCTGCCTCCTCTTTTTTCTGACGAGAGGAGGGTGAGGTTGAGGTCTCCGACTATGATTGTATTCTCTAAGTTCTCTAGATCTGCCAAGTTTTTGATGGAGTCCCAGCATAATTTTTTCTCACCTGCGTTGTTAGGAGCATAAACATTGAACAGGCAAATAATTTCCTTAGATCCTAAATGTTGCATTTTTAAAAAAATCCAATGAGTGTTCAGGGACTCGGAGATTAATGAGAACTTATTAGGATTCCAGAGCGACCCAAGTCCTCCCGATGCTCAACGGGCAGAGGTTGCTTGCGCTCCGTCTTTCTTCCAAATAAGTCTCCTGGATGAGGAGGATGTCCGGGGCTTCCAGTCTTATTAAGCTGTTCATTGCTTCTTCCTTGGCTTTAGTGCCCATTCCCCCTACAATTCCAGGAGACTATTTTCATCATTTACTTTTGCTATGATGAGCTCCCTTGGAGCTTTGGGTTTGGATCCTCTTCATTTTCGGGGTTTTTGCTAGGAGTTTCTCTAACGTTGGCTGGCTGCCATGAAGCTTGTCCTTATAAGTTTCTTGTTCTCTTTTTTCCTTTGCTGACATGCGTCCTCTTGTAGATCTTCTGGGGGAAGACTGGGATTCGCCTATTTCCCCTTCTTCCTCCGATTCCTTGGACTCTTGGGTTTCCTCTTCTTCTTTTGATATCCTCCCTTTGGATCTCTCTGGTACGCTTTTGGAGGGGGAGGCTTTGGATGGAGGGGTCTCCTTTGGGATTTCTGTCTCCTGCGTGTTCACAATTTCAGATCCAAGGATCTCAAATTTGTTTCCTTGACTTTCCATGGATGGTTTCTGAACAGGGCTCGCTTGGGGAGCTTGAGCATTTGCATTTGTAATCTTCTTGTGGGAAATTTTGGGACGCTTTGCCTGGTTCCATCGCTCTTCCTTCCATTTTTCTTCCACCCCTTTGGATGGGCAGTCTTTGGCAAAGTGTCTGTAGACATGGCACTTCCGGCATTTGAACGACAACTGTTCATAATCCAGTTTCTGTACATGCGTCCATGGACCTACAACTATTTTGATGGCTTCTGGTAGTCCGATCTCCAGATATACCTCCACACAAATTCTGGCACAGTCGTACTGATCTTTGCTATTGGCCTTGTCTATGAATTTCCCAAGAGAGTTTCCTATATGTTTCAGAGATTCCCAGTTCCAGCAGTGGACGGGAAGATTGGGGAGTCTTACCCATATCGGGACCGCTGTAGGCACATCCACTGCCGGATCGAAGTCTGGCGTTCATTTATTTAAATACAGACCTTGGGGGCCCATGAAGTAGGGACCATTCCTGAAAATGAGATCTTTGTCCTCTTTTGCAGAAAATTCAAATAAAAAATATCCTCTTCCGAGGAAGTAAAAGGTTACCTTGTTTTTATTAGAGGAGCCCAGTTCGTAGCGACCCAGCTCTCAGTTGATTTCGGGGAAGGCCATAATCCTGTAAACTGACCGACCAGAGCACGATCTGCCAGAGACAAGGCTACCTGAATTAGATCTTCAGGCGGAAGGGCGATCTCTGGGATATCATCAAATTTTTTCACAAACTTAGCAGCTTCTACGCATTTCTTCTTTGGCAGGGAGGCCAGCAAGGTTCTGAAGGCCTCAGCGGTGGATGGCGGAGGAGGGGAGGAAGACCCCTGAGGGGGGTCAGCTCCTCCATGTAGAGCAGCAGATCCAGCCAGACCGGCCGCAGCTTGAAGCAAACCCCCTGGCGGACACGTCCACAGGGTCAGGATGCGCAGAAGAGCGAGCGTGCTCGCAGGTTTCAGAACGCGCGAATTGCGGATCTCGCAGGTTGCAGAGTGGGATTTTGATCCAAACTTATTACAATACGTTAATTAATTAGTTGTTAAAAGGGATTAACAATTAAATAAATACATAGAGACTATAACTATTTGTTTTGTTTTGTTTTTTTTTTTTTTTTGTAAATATGACTAATTCTATTATGGTACAAAAAGAGTACAGTGCCAGCATTACATTTGGGTTACATTTGCCGCCATGGGTCGGCAATCTGGACAAGAAGACATTGAGTCTGAGCCTGTGCTCAATGAGCTATCCTCGGACCTCAGACAAGAGCTATAATAGTGTTCAAAACAGCAAAAGTTGACCCTTCCTCGCCCTGCTAGCACAGAGGAGGATTTACAGGCTCGGTTCTTATGCAAATTTAACTGAAATACAGACGCTATTTGACCATAACCATTACAGACGCTATTTGACATAACCATTACAGACTCACAGGCTAGAAGCCATGACATAAAGAAACATAACAGGCTCAGAAGCATAACTGACGTGTACAAAAACTGACTCATACCAGCGACCCGCTGTCAAACCCCTGGACGTCCACGCGGCAAGCTTAGGTGTAAGGGCTGGGTGTCGCCTCCACTGATGGCGGGATGAATTTGCCATCTGGCTCCTCCACCACCGGGCAGCCTGAGAACTCTGAAGCGCTGGAGTCAGAATTCTGAAGTTCTGTGCCTCCACCGCTTGGGCCTGCAATGTTCCTCGCCATTTCACTCTCGGCCGCCATAGGCTGAGATTGCTGCTCACGGGTAGACAATGGTGGACGAGGAGCAGCTGGGTCGCCCGGCGAGTTATGGTGCTCGCATTTTTCAATGCGCACCGAGACGAAATAAACGGTGTTATCCAGAATGCATGTGTGCCTGAAACGAGTGGCAGAATGACCTCCGAACGGGCATGCCAAAGACCTCCCTCTGCCGCGCCCTCTTCCTCGTTGCTGTGGTGGGCGAGTGCCTTCTGAGGAGTCTGAGGATTGAGGTCCAGAGGCCAAAGATCTGGCTCTCGAACCCCCCCTTCTGCAGGCGCCCCTCTGTCGTTCTCTCGGCATATTGCACACACTACGTCGACAGAATTGCACTGGGGTAGCCTCGAAAGAGAGCCAACGCTATAATTCACCCAAGACTGAGTTCGGGCCGGCAAATGGATTGTGCCAAAACATAAAACAAGCCAGGCCCGACCAACTAACCAGGTGGAGCGAGCCAACCGGACCCTGCAAACGAAGCTGGGAGCCAGAGCATTTAGGGACGCTGCGATATGGGAGTTCGGACTCACCTTGTCCCACAAATCGACCAGGCCGCAACAGAATTTGACTGCAATGCTCAGGATGAAGCCTGGTTGCAGAGAACCAGAGCTTCGCCCGACTGCAAGATAAACCTCACGAAGCATCGAACCAGACCCTCTGCCAATTAAACCGGTTGCTGCGATGGAGGAGCTGCAGTTAAAGCTGGCCGGACGGCTTCGAGAGCCTTCGGCCCAGGTGTCTTGAGGCGACGGCCACTTGGCTGTAAATGCCGCCGTCCTTGCCCATAAATGCCTAACTAACACCCGCATCCGGGAATAGAGACTATAACTATTAATTAACTATATATAGAGTCATTAACAAATTAATAAATAAATACATGCAAATACAAATAAGGAATAAAACATATGAATAACTATTTAAAGAGTTTAAAATCGGTTTAAAAAAATAAAATATAAAATAAAAAATACATTAGAATAAAATCCTAAAAATAAAATAAAAATATATAAATGCATAAAAAAAAAATTACTAAATAAATAAATATATACCTTAGAATAAATTTAAAAAAAATATTCGGTTTAAAAAAATTATGAATACAGAAACTAATAAGATAAAATAATGTAAATATTAACTAGAATAAAATAATATTAGGTAATAAAAAAAATAAAAATTATGAATACAGAAACTAATCAAATAAAATAATTCTAAATATTAACTAGAATAAAATAATACTAGGTTTTAAAAAAAATTACAGACACATTTAGATAAAATAATTAACTGATTATAAACAGAAGAGACCAGAAACGAGGGGAGGGGAGGAGGAGGGGCGGAAAGGAAGGAAGCAACTAGGAAGATAGAGCTGGGACCCAACATTTACTGATTTTCCAACCATCCTCTCTATTGAGATTGCTCAGCCTCTTTTCAATCTCCAGAGCTTCCCTAAATCTCCGATGATGGAACTGAGAAACCCTAGCAATGACACTAGCCTCTTCAATACAAACATGATGATTGGTTTTTTCTGCATGTTCAGCTAAAGTCTAAGACTTTGATCTCCTATGCTTAAGGTCAGCTACGTGTTCACTAATCCTTTGATTGATGGAGCGGCCCGTCTCACCAATATAGGGGGTTCCACAAGAACAAGGGATAATATATACCCCTTTCATATCTTTAGGATCGATAGGATCCTTTGTTGATCTGAGGGACATACGAATGGTGTTAAGGGGCCTAAAGGTTACAGGGACACTATGCATCTTGAGAATCCTTGCAATCTTATTAGTGGTCCCTTGAACAAACGGAAGATGGACACCTGGAATCCGCTCCTTCGGTTCCCTTTTAGTAAGAGAATTCCTGGCAGCTTTTAGGAAAGCCTTCTGTTCCATGTATCTACTATAACCATTCTCAACAAAGACATCAAGGAGATGGGATTTTTCTCTCTTGAAACTCTTTTTATCCGAGATCCTTAGGGCCCTGGTAGCAAGGGTATTGAGAACCCCCATCTTCTGAGCAGGGAAATAGGCCCCTTAACACCATTCGCATGTCCCTCAGATCAGCAAAGGATCCTATCGACCCTAAAGATATGAAAGGGGTATATATTATCCCTTGTTCCTGTGGGACCCCCTATATTGGTGAGACGGGCTGCTCCATCAATGAAAGGATTAGTGAACACGCAGCTGACCTTAAGCATAGGAGATCAAAGTCTTCGAATTTAGCTGAGCATGCGGAAAAAACCAATCATCATGTTTGTATTGAAGAGGCTAGTGTCATTGCTAGGGTTTCTCAGTTCCATCATCGGAAATTTAGGGAAGCTCTGGAGATTGAAAAGAGGCCGAGCAATCTCAATAGAGAGGATGGTTGGAAAATCAGTAGATGTTAGGTCCCAGCTCTATCTTCCTAGTCGCTTCCTTCCTTTCCGCCCCTCCTCCTTCCATCCCCTCGTTTATGGTCTCTTCTGTTTATAATCAGTTAATTATTTTATTTGAACGTGTCTGTAATTTCTTTTTTTTTAACCTAATATTATTTTATTCTAGTTAATATTTACAATAATTTTATCTGATTAGTTTCTGTATTCATAATTTTTTTTT